>JAQFZG010003588.1:0-13316 GCA_034695465.1 Entomobrya nicoleti | reverse complement strand
GGATCACTGCCTTTTAAAACACGGTAATGATTATTTGTTTAAAGTCAGCGAATTTGCTTGTTTGTATCGTCTGTTAAATTCAAATGTATTTTTTGTGATTGATAACAGGCTGGCGATCCTTACTAGATTAATCGACAGTGTGAAGACTGATTCTTGCAACACCAATTGCCATATTGTGCAACCTTTAAATTTAAAACAATTAACTACATTTTACGCAAGGTAAGCTAGTCTGATAAAAAGAACTCTTTGGAACAAAAATTATTTGATAATAAATGTGATTTTGTTTGTCTGTTTACAGTACAAACTCAATCGATTTAATGGGGTACAATAGCACAACTCGTTACTATTCAAACGAGAAAGATGGTGTAGGAAATGAAAACTGCGTCCTCGCTAATGGACTTTTATTTTTTAGATGCGTGGAAGATGAATCTCCGTCTGAGTTGTAAGTTGAAACGATTTTTGAAAAATGAGAAATCATTAGTCTGTGGTTATGAAATGGTAATTTTGAAAATGTTATGATATTTTAGCATCAAGAAATCGGAGCAGCATGTTTTGATGTGGGAGAGCAATGAAGAAGCTGTGAAATGCAGTTTGGAGAATATGGAAAAGTGTTTGGATTAGTGATATAAAGCAACTCATTCAAGTGATTCTACAAATTGTGAAGGCTCAATATTTTGTAAAATGAAAGTATCATGATGTTGTTTCACCTAAATTAATTACCTTCTACCTGTGATTTCAGAACATTGTTCAAGTGAACACACATACCTTTATGACCCTTTTATGATTAACTGTTGTTTTAAGGGATGTTTACCAAACCTGATTTAATTAACTGTTTATTAAAAGTGTGTAAAGTCTGATATGTAGCAAAACTATTATGTGCAAATCAAATAAAAGGCTACTTATTGGAAAAGGATAAAAAATTACTAACGTAAGTGCGATTGAATTTTATTTCTAATGCGTATCTGTATATTTGTACAAGTATTTTTGATGGAATAAGTGACACTGAAAGAATTTTTATAGTATTTGTATTTAGTTCAACTTGGAATTTTTATTTTAGTTCGTTTACGATTTAAGTAAGACGTTTCATGGTTATGGAAAACTGAACGTACTCAAATTAAAATGAACAGATCGACGTTCTTGATTAGTTGGTTCATCTGTAGGATTCCTAGAGTTGGCTGCTTGTATGGCTTCCCTATCCCAATCAAAAGCTTCTCTATTAAAATTAGTCGATATATTTAACGTTATACCGTTTCTGCAATTTTCTCCATGCATTTGATAAAAATGTTCCACTAGTTCGACATCACTCCCTTCGATACTCCTACACCATTGTGCAATATGGTCCCAGTCAATACTCAGCGATGAGCAAACAACAAACGATAAATTCATCATTTTTGGCAATTTCATTAGAGATTTCACCACGTCCAAATTAATGTGCTCGTCTTCGTGTCCACCTACTACTGCAATTCTTCCCAGATGGGAAAACTTGAGTGTGTTCAAGTTTACGAGGGTTTCTGCAATCGTTGATATTTCATCACGAGACACCGGCCCGAATAAGTGCAGGTGCTGAAGCTGTTGTGGAATTTTATGTACGTTGATTTTGTGACTGTGACTTATCATAATGCTGAGGGATTGTAACGCAAAGCAATTTTCGAATATCGAGCAATCCCAAACTTGGCCAAAACTGAGTCCTCCAATAGTAAAATTTTCCAGACAAGAAGCATTTCGTGCAATGGTCTGTCTAATATCTTCCCATCGACTTACGTTAACACTCCCAATATCAAGCAATTTTATATTAAATTGTGTATTCAAAATTGGAGCCCATTCCTCACGAAAGTATGGATGCACTACCAATTCTTCAAGTTGGATAGCTGCAACATACTCTAGTCTTCCAAGTGGAGTTGTAGGTTCCTGAAAATGTTCTCTTTCCAAAAATTTCATGAGGATTGGATAGTTTTGCCTTCCAATCTGGAAACGCTGCAAGGAACGTTGATTTTTCCACAGTAGTTGAAGTATACAGTGGGCATTTGATAAATCAGGCGTTTCAGCAAATAATGACTCCAAGGCTAATGTCGGAGGGTTCTGAGCTAAAATACAAATTTCCTTCAAGTTCCCAAATTGAACTCTGTCATGAAGGAGTCGTGTGATGTCTGATATTCCTTCGGCGAAATTAAAGCACTTGATTTCAATTTTCTCTAACAATGGCAATGATACGATGTCTTCACGCCAAAATTTATTGCTCCATTCATCTCCAACTGGTTGGTCGATAACTACGTTGGTGAACGTTAAACATTTGATACCACTACAGTTTCGTAGAAAGTTTGACAGGTTGTAAGTGACGACAATGCTTGTAAATCTTAGATTTTTCACAGTATTTGCAAATGATATTCCCGATTCAAATGGAATCGTCATGCTATGCAGTTCTACATCAAATGCAAAGGGGCAACTGAAAATGAGATCACTTGTGCTGTTCTTGATTCTAATTTTCATTCCAAAATTTTCGTCTACAACTTTCTTCCATCGTTTACATACTGCTCTTGTCTTTTGGCGTTCCTCCAAGCTTAAAAGTGCAAATATTTTGGATGCACACTGCATCAAAGTTTGTCAACTTTAGTTTCAGTTATAAAAACAAATGAATGCAAAGGATGGAATCTTGGATTTGGTCTTACTTCATCTAATAGAGAGTCAAATGCAATTGTAGGGGAATCTGTCTCGTCACCTTCCCCTTCCTCTGCAGTTGTGGTAATCATTATTTAATTTAACAAAGATGTTTTGTAACTAACCTCGAACGCGAATATTCATAATGTTTCTATTTATATGCCAATTATTATTGTGAATTTTGTGAAAAATGAAATAAAATATGACATTTTCCTGTGAAATATTCCTGCAGGATAGAATATTGATTTTTTTAAAAGTTTGATTGACTGATGGTTCTGCTACATAATTGTGCATCTCCTTGGGAAGTTTATAGTCTATTATATACCCTTTTTTAAAGTGTACAAAAGTCCCGTCATGCAGTAATCGTGGTTTTAATATTAGAAATTTACTATACGGTTTATCCAAACTGAACGCATATAATGAAATATGTTATTAAGATTCCAGCCATCTATGGAAAATATTTTCAATATAAGTGTCTTAAATTCTTTAATGATCATGCAAGCTAATTAATTGAATCGATTTAAATTTTATAAATTGCACCTGAGCTGTTGTAGCATAAGTCACTGTAAATAACTGATATCCAGTTATGCCAATTCGGTTCTCAGAAATATCGTGCAAAATCAAAGTTAGTTGATTTTGTGTTAACGTAGACAATAGTTCCTTTTCCATGTGTTGTGAAATCCATGTTTCCAAATGGTAAGACACCTGAAATATACAATAGGCCTTTTTTCTTTTCTAATAATTCTTGTTAGCTTGAAATCAGTGAAATAACTTAATTTTTTACAGTTTCTTTATTTACCTGCTGGTTAATATCAGATGCTAAAATAAAAATGCAAAAGAGATTGGTGTAGTAAACACTAAACTTGAGTCGTACCATGATATCACTGCTAATTAAAAATTTGTCCAGGTTAATGGAATAATAGAACAGAGAGGTTCCAGTATACGCGAGGAAAAGTTGACTAAACACGTCATTAGTCAAGCATCCATAACTTTTCAGCATTGTATAATTTTTATAAACCAGATTCCATTTATCAGCAGAATTTACTCCTTTTAAAAACGCTACAAAAAATTTCATATTTAACCAAAATCCAATGATTCCCACGCAAATTATAAGTTCTTCGTACATTCCATTTATTTGTCTAAAAACGGAACTGAAGCAACCTAATCCTCCAAAGATAACATCTGATGGACCCAATGATACATTATGCATGGTGCTTTTCATGCGTCCATCGCCAACGCATTCATCAACGTCTCGTAAAAATAGTGCGAACTTCATTTTCAACTTCAAACAATGAAACTGAGACAAGGGATCCCAAGTAGATCTGGACGACAAAGTTCCCACTCCAAAAAGAAGTATGCATGATGCCACCGTTGCATGCCAAATGCACAGTACAGTGATAAATACAATAGCTCGGCTTATCTGTCCAGTTGTCATTTAAATGTTATCATTCACCATAATATTCATTAATTCACCCCGATTATGGCTGTTTAATTTTATTACTTACCAATTTGTTACTTTTGGCGATCAATGTTTCACTGCGCACCACATTCTGAGAGTTAATTAGTTTTAGAAATCTCTGCGGAGAATACCACAGAGTAACTGCAATAGAAACATTGAATATGGCATTGTTTACGCTGTAAAATATGCGAATGAATGCAGATGGATTCCAGGTATGCGAACCCCAGATTGTGCGGAGCTCACTGATTCGTTGCAAAAGCGAGCAGATTGTCGCCAAGAAGCATAGTGCTTGCTGAGGAAGCCAAGAGTAAAGGTGATATTCTTCAAACTCATCTTTAACGACTTTAAATGGGGCAAACCCGAACAAGTAGGCAAATTTCAGAAATGTTATCAAGACATTTGCAAGGTTTTCATTAACTGCTTTTGTAGGTGATAATGACTGGTTTTTACACATTTTATTGCATTTAATTGACACAAGATACTTGTATGTAATTTTACAGCCTACACACTAAGATATATTTCATCGAGGCTTACTACTTGCTCTGTGGTGTCCGGAATTGCACGCATATAATAAAGTATGTTATCAACACACTTGTCATCTAAAAATTATATACAGAGTATTTTAAAAGTTTTTTTACCATAATATTTCAAAAATCCAATAAGCATAAAAGCATATTAAAAGAATTTTCCATCTTACATTTGCCACAACAGAATATGTTATTGTAAAAACATTCCATCCTGTTATTCCAATTGTGCTTGTTGAGAGTTCGTTCAAAATAACCGTTAATCGATGAAACGGCACGTTGGACTTTTGCTCATCATCTGCATACTCAGAAAGCCATATTTCGAGATAGCCAACCTAAACGTTTTTTTGTGTCGTAATGTATTAAATTCATCATTCCATTAAGTTTCGTAAACATGTCAGCAATCATACCTGACGACAAATATCTGCTGCCAGTATGTACAGAACCACTGCCCCCAAGTACAAAACTACCAGGCGGATTCGCACAAGAATATCTGTCGTAAGAAGAAATGCGTCCAAGTTGATGGAGTAATAAAATATTGATGTGAACGTGTATGAAAACACCATTGCCCCAAATGCATTGTTTATGAGATCAGATAAATCTTTTAATGACAAGTATTGCTCCTCCAGCATTGGCCATTGTGCAGCCGCTTCAAGAATTCGCTCTTCGTGATGACTGTCATCATCATCTTCATCATCGCCATCGTCTTTAACAAAGTTTGCAAAAGCTGCTGCAGGCAACCACAAAGACAATACTCCAAAGAGAATGAGAAGTTCCCAATAGAATGATGTTATATATTTAAACAATTGTCCGAATCCTGCAACCCCAGCGATGAAATGATCAGCAGATGAGATATCTTTCATAGCATCTAGGTCAGTAGTGTTGCAATTATTGCTTTCGTTTCCAGTAAAAAACTGGTAGCGTGCTTCAAGCACAAGACATTTAAACCAATAAGCCGGACTCCAGTATTTGCTGTCCATCAACTCTGACCCCAGCAGTGCACTTACAATCCCCAGAGTAGCGTAGACAGAGCATATTATTCCGGCAAATATGGAGTATGAAATCTTAAAAGAAATTGAAATTATTTTTTAGTCAAACAGTAGTTTTTTAATGATAAATCGTTTAAGGATAAGCGGTTTTTTACTCTATTAGAGACCAAGTAGGGCAAGGCTTTAGTTGAATCAATGTATTCCACGACATCTACAAATAAATCACTTTTCCTCCACAAGCTCCACCAGGCATTTAATGTCAATCCCAAACTGCAAATGGTGTGGAAAATTCGAAAGTACACCACGGGATTCCACTGCTCATCTTTGCTTGGGAAAGCCTTTCTTACATCGGTAAAACGTGTAAACAACGCCGCAATACTTACAACACCGCATGCAATCTTGAAAAAAAAGTGTTTTCAAAAGAAAAATTACGTATGTAGTAATAATGGCAATGACCCTTGTTTACGAAATGGCAAGAAAATGTATACTTTATTTCAAAAAGTAATTTTCCAATTATTTTTACCGACTGTATAATCCACTTCCTCGCCACATTAGATCCATTTGATTCCTTCACCACTCGAAAGGGACTTATGCAGAGACAATATGCAAACAAAAAGAAAATCCTTAAAATACTCCCATGGCTTTGTTGAGTTCGATTATCTTGGTCCAACTGCCCATTATGAGATGAAAGCTGAGGATACTCCTTCAGTTTTGGATTGACAACAAATATTAAATCAGAATCTCGAACTGCATTTATTTGAGATTTGGTAAACATTGTTTTTAATCTCTCAGTCAGGAGGTTGTTGAAAAAGGTGGAGAATTTAAGGTTCCATTTCTAGAATGACAGGCTTAAATAATGATATATCAGCAAATACTAGATGTTTATTTGCCTTACTTTGGTTGAAAAGTAAAATGCTAACAATTTCCTAATAAGTAACATTTTTTCTGGTGACGAGCAGCCGATAATTGCTTTTCTGACAGTTGGCTTTTATCGATCACAATCATGGCATGTACCTAAATATGTATACTTCTTTTTTTTGTAATTTATCAGCAATATCGAGGCTTAAAGGTGTTTGAATGTTGTATGTTTGTTGTTAAAAAGTTTATCAAACACGCCGTTTTTAGTTCTCATTATCGATTAATATAAGCAACACCATGTAGGAGTCTTTTAAAAGGAATTGTAATTTTTTTTATTGTGCTATATACATACATAGTTGGTTTACTTCAATATTAAAATAGAACGTCATTTTTTTCGATCAATAGAAATTATTTCGGCATTAGATTAGAAGTAGTAACGACGACTTGACGGTTAGACTTAGACGATTCATACATATATGGCTTTTACTTGACATTTTAGTCATGCTTTGAGTAATTGGTTGATATTTCATCAAAAAAAGAAACCTTTCATAACCATCACATATCACATTATATGTCGTTCTTATTCGCAAAAAAAAGTCTTTTAAGTGATAAAAACCCAAGACGTTTGAAAGTATTAAGTATTTGACAAGTTCTTGTAGTAGTTCATAGTAAACACATGCATTATATTGCTTCAACGTTGATTAGATGCATTTTTATTATAAAAAGTCAATTGGGGCAACATGAGATTATGCGTAATCCTTTAATCATGTTTAATCATTATAAAGTTGATACATTTTTTGTTCACCTGTTTAACATAATAATTTGATGAAATTACTAAATAAATTTTATGAAACATTGTGATTGCTAGAGTTTCAAGCATGTGTAATATCATGTTGTATATATTTATCTAATCCTTAAATTAATAACCCAGTATTATTGAGGGCAAATCAAACTCAATTTAAGATAATGAAATCTTGTAAGGTCGACATTAATTTGCTCATTGTTGTGTTTCATCAGAGCAAGCATGGGAATTTGTATGCAATATGTGCAGCTATATCGCACGAGCACGTAAGATTTTGCAAGGAAGTCATAAAAAAGGGAAAACATTTAATATGTTCCACAAATGAGAACTGTTGGTTGTTTTTTGTATTTCATTCATTTATTGTGTGCATCACTTTACAAATAAACTTTAACAAATGTCAATCATATTACAAAAAACAAAGAAATTGTGTATATCAAAAAGCTCGATATCATTAAAAGTACATTTTAGAACGCTGTGCTGCTACCAAATACTAGAGTGTACACTCAAGTACCATCATTGCGATTATTATAAAAAATCAGTTCTCATTCTTAACTGTTATCGTATGTAACATCTCTACAAATTTGCACCACACTTTTTATTGCATCAAGTTTCATTTGACTGTGCGAAAGCTCAGACAGAAACAAAAAAGTGTAATATTATTTCTAAATGAAGAGTATTTATGAAGGAAACAATACATTTTGAACAATTATCATAATATATTATTAGATAAACGATAGTACATTTTTTACATACATAAACACATTTTCATCAGTTGACTAAAATCTCTGTATTATATCACCCTTGTCAAAAGTGTAAAGTGCAATGATGGCATAATATGCATTTGGCAAATAACATAATGTTTTTTTATATAAAAAATAATTTCTGATTATTCAATAAAACTCATTATCAGCTATTATGATTGTGGACTCCATGTTCACCATTTCCCTCGTTCTTATTTTTCTTGTTCTTAGGTGGCTTTCGAACTTTTCGAAGCCGACGACCCGGTTTGACGTGAGCTGGATTAACTCGTTTCCTGCTTTTGCTGCTTCCTCGTTTTGCTTCTGTTCTATTTTGTGTTTGAGAACTCAAATAAGTAATGGAACTACTATAACCACTTTCACCACCTAAATTCGTCCTGGTGGGCTCATAAAATATTGGAACAATCTCCTCCCCACTATTGACTTCACCACTAATTTGTTGATCATCATCTCCTGATTCGCTACTACTTTCATCATCACTGTCACTTTCAGATTGACTATATTCAGCAGAGTGATCGCTGGTGTGATTAATAATGTCGCTTGTATTTGATGTACGCTCTATGCGCTGAATATCGCGAAATAAATTATTAAAATGAGATGTTACACTGTCACCAGTGGTTAAATGGGGACTATCATCTGCATAACTACTACTGATGTAAGGTATCACTGGCAGCTGGTGGATTATTGGATTTGGAGATTGTGTGGTTGGAGGGGGTGTGGTCGTTGGTGGAGCCCATGAAACTCGGGGTTGGGGTTTTGGAGTGGTGGTGCTACCAGAGTAGTGGAATAAAGGGCGCAAATGAGGATACACGGGCTCGGCATTTTGTAAATGAAAGTTTGCATTAGCGTTTGCGCTTCCGATTAATAGAGTAAACTGTTGCGACTTTGTTTGATCTAAAGCTGCACGGGTAAGATTGTGTACGTTACCCCAGTTATAAATTAATGGGATGGTATGATGCTGAGCTTGAGTTTGGGGCACATTTTTTATTTGAGGAGTTGCAGGAGTAGTAGTAGTTGTTGATGATGTTGTTGGGGCAGGGGTTGTGGTCGTCGTCGTTGTAGTAGCTGTTTCGGTTTTGGTTTGCTGAGCATTGTGATTATAGTGAGATCCAGGGAAAATGGAGTTATTTGCGATATTGTTGTAGTACATGTACGAATCGCCTAACAAGGACTTTATGAAATCCGCAGGGGAAGTAAACACAGGAACGTGATCCGACCCTGACGCACTGGGCATATAAGTTGGAGCATAATTCATCATAACGAAGTTCCTTGGGGAGCGGGGCTGATTTTTGCCATCGGGATTCTGTACAAGAGAATTGAAGTTAATACCTGAATGATTTTCAGCATTAGGTGCAACTGTATATAAACCTTGTATTGATGATGGAGTCGGTTGTACAGTTCTAGCTTTCGTATGACCCAATCTATAATGCTGAGGGTATGATGCTGACTGCTGCTGATAATTATTGGGATTTAAGTATAAAGAAAGCAAATTTTGAGTTGGTACAGAAGCAAGCGCTGGAGGTGGGTATAAATGATGCAATGAGCTGTAGTAGTTTTGTGAGTATGGGTTAGTATTGGCTTGAGCTTTAACGAATGGCGGAAATGTACTAGTATATTTCAAAGCGTTAAGATGATTGTTGCCGATATATTGATCATTTAGTAAGCTATTCACCCCGATCCCCTGCCCTTGATATTTGCTGTTAGTTGGGTCAGTTATACCATTGTTATAATTAGAGTTAGTGAATGAAGTAGGAGATGAATGTGTAGATTGTAGAGCCAATTGCTGCGAAAGCTGCCTCGCAAGGGCGGTTGTTGCAGGACTGGAGAAACCACTTGGAAAAGTTGGTAAAACAGGAGATGGTGCCGATCTAAGGAATTCAGCGTCAGGATCCAATGGACTGGCAAGCTGCTTAATAGGCGGTGTTGTATTAAGTGGTCGTCTAAACCTCTCGTCCACTTCTTCTGGACTTTTTGAACGGTCGTCATCAGAAGAGGATGGTGTTGGATGACTGGCTCCAGTGTTGGGATCGGTGTATCTCAAGAAAAACACTTGAGGTGGTGCTGGCTTGAGTGGAGCTGGAGTTACCAGCTTTATTGGGGTTCGGGCGCCTCCCGATTCCGAGAGAACATACACTAGCGTCTTTTGTTGAGGACCTGAAGGCACCTCCACCTCCGTCTTTTGAACAGGGCTGTCTGGCGGCTTTATGAATATTACTTTGATATGCTTTTCTGGTTTTTTGCCCACTTTTACAACTTTTGGAGGTAAAACCTCATCTTCTAAATCTTCTGCTGGAACGTGAACGGATATGTGCTTGTAAATTGTGCCTTCTTGTTGCTTTTCGTCAGGATTCGGTTCAGCTGAAGAAACTTCATCTGGAAGAACATCATTTGAATCTTTTCCTGTTGAAAACTCTGGACGCAAAACGGGAACTGGACTGGTTGTAGATACTTCAACTTGAGAGGTAATATGATTGTGATGGAACTCCTGAGATTTTCTTGGTTTATGGCCAAATATAGGTTCTTTTGTCGGCGGACCGAAACTAGGTATAAATCCTCGTTGCACAACGGGGTCCGGAAACGATGGATCAAAAATTGAAGGTGGAGAAGCTAATGGAGAAGCAGATGGACTATGAAAGTCTATAAAATTTGGCCGAGTTGGTAATGCGAATCTCTCTGGAGGCTTTCTTGTGGCTTCTTCCACTTCATCTTCTTCAGAGGGGATTTCCGGTTCTTCTGGAATCGGTGGTCGGTCAGGTAAATCGGGGAAATTTGGTATTATATTTTTCTGAGAGTAATCCAAAGACTTGCCCCTTACTTTTTCTCCGAAAGGAGCATCAATAGCATTTGTCGCTGACACTTGTTGATTTAAAAGTGGAAACCCGTAGGTAATTGGGGCATTCTGAGACGGGTTTTGGATATTTTGATAGCGTTGAGAAGATCTTATGTGGTCATTTTTATTGTAATGTCGTCTAGTCATTATGAATCCCGAGTAATTTTCCACTCCATCCTCTTGTGAACGTTGTTGTTGCTGAGGTGCATTTCTGTTCTCTCCAAACGGACCCAGAAAAGATTGCTTACCTGATGCAGGACTACCAGTTGATAATGAGCGAATATATGATTCCTCTAATTCACGTAAACTAGACGGAACAATCACTCGTCTGTCACTATAATAATTGTGCACATTGTTAACTTGACCTGCAGATGTAGGAGGTGGAGGAGTAAAGTCAGTCAAACCTCCAAAACTTCCACTATTCAGTGAACTATGATAATTATCATTGTCAAGTTTACTATTAAAGGAACCAAAGAAGCTTGGTTGTTGAACTCCAAAGTCTGGACCTTGTTGCCCATCTTCGGTATTAAAACGACCAAAGTCTTCGTAATCCGAGTACCTGGGTTGCTGATATCCCTGGGTATACTGCGTAAAAGCTGGAAGCACCCCAGCAAATAGAAACAGCAACTAGAATAAAAACATTTTAGTGTTTAATATTTATTAAAAATTTGTTCGCTTACAAAAATTTGGCAAAACTTACAATTTTCTTCATTGTGGTTCCTTGCATTCCTTGCAAAATCAAACAATCACTTTACCCATTGTTACTCCCGAAAATCATTTTTTCTATGTGCTACCACCGAGCTAATGGTCATCCATTATTGATGTAAAATTAAACGTGTAAATTGGAGCACGAGAACAACAGTGTAACCGACAGACTACATTAACCCAATGTCCTGCCATAATTTTACACTCGCACTTTTTATATAACCACTACTTTAAGCCTTTGGGAGTTAAAACAGAAAGTTATGTAAGGCGGTATGAGCAAGTGCGGTTATGTACAGCGGATAACCCTTTTAAAACATGATATATTGTCATCAATCAACGCATTTCATTCATAGTATTTTGTTGTAAATAGCTATTTACTCTTCATCAATGTGTTAGACTCGGGGCTAAACTTATCATGCACCTATGAATACATAATTAGATTTGCCATTAGGAGGAAAAACTGGTAGTGATCTGATTGACGATGTCAAAAATGTTTTTATTTCACAGTACATTTTTGATTGTACGAAAACATACGAAGATATCCATGTTATATTGTAAGTCTAAAAATATTGACTTGTGACACGCAACAAATATGCGTGTATTAGCAAAAGTACGCTAAAAGCGGAAAACAAGCTTTTAACAATGCAGTCAACATTATGCTATTCTGAGAAAAAATTCTGCATGTGACATAATAATTTGTATACCTATGATTTACTTCTTTGCAATTAGTTCATATTATATTCCTTCTAATGTTGTTTTGGTATGCAATATGCATATTGCAAACAGTGCAATGCTAGCTTTGCTAGTATGCCTGCAAGAAGAGCAGCTCTCTGTCCCTACCTGGTCTTATTGATGTGGGTAGACGAGCTAAAGGTGCATTTTCTTAAATTAAATTCAAAACTTTACAAGCAAAAATATGTTTAACATTTAAAAAACAATAGAGCACGCGCCAAATAGTCATCCTACTCAAACTGATACTTTTATGTTTTTGTTGTCATTTTTTCTTAGCTGCCTGTAGCCACTGCCATCACAGAAAGCTAATCATAATGATTTTATTTGTACACTCATGTACATGTGTACGTTTTCATAATAGCAGGCAAGTAAAGTGGTCAAAGGGAGGAGTGTTTGTTAATTTTTAATAGTATTGTCATCAGGAAAAAAACGATTAGTCATTAGCACATATAAACAATAAGCACGTACAATTAATTAGTATGGGAACAATACTTTTCATTGACGTACGGAATGTCATAATCAGGGCTAATCAATGGCTTGTCAATTTGAAACGTTGAATCTGTACACATACATGCATTAATCCAAAAAGAAAATGCGATTTTCAGGTTAACGCAAATCTTAGAATGTATTTTTTTATGCGGTGAAGGTGAACTAAATCATAACTTAAAAAATCTCCTTGCTCACTATTTCCGTTAATTTGTTCGTATCTGAAACTTGCACAAAGATGCACTCTGGGGTCTCTTGATTTTATAGATATTCGATTTGCAAAAAATATGGAAAATACAGAATGCAGAATGTAAACTATTTTATAACTACCTAACAAATCTCAAATATACATCACTTCGTAGTAGCCCTGATTTCTGAAAAGAAGGAAGTTATGACGAAAGACGAAATTGAAAGGCCCTTTGGGAAACATACCCTTTACTTACCCTTTAGAAGGACACCTCCAATCTTTCAAAAAATGATGTGAAAAACGTTCAATTTCACCATATTTTTGTCGTAAG
>JAQFZG010003587.1:0-13321 GCA_034695465.1 Entomobrya nicoleti | reverse complement strand
TGGGGGAGGGGTTGTGGAGGGGATGGGGAAGTTAAGAGTGGAAGAGGGAGGGGGAGGGGATGGAGGGAAGGTGGGAGGGGGAGTGAAGGGGGCTGTGATGGTGCCGAGGGATGAGGAGGAGAGGGGGAGGCGATTGGAGGAGCAGAGGAAAATGTATCCCAAGTATGATGGGGCGGTGAAGGGGAATTTGATTTTGAAGTGGGGGCTAGTCAACAAGAGGAAGGGGCTGTTTGCGAGGAAAAGGTTACTATTTTTGACGGAGGGACCACACTTATTTTATTGTGAGCCGAGCAGTGTTCAGGTGAAGGGGGAGATGCCTTGGAGCCGAGAGCTGAGGCCGGAGGCGAAGGATTTCAAGTTCTTTTTTGTCCATACGGTAGGGTCACACTACATATTTAAAGGGATTAATTTTAATTTTTAATTATGTTTGGGAATAATTAGTTAATTTGTTGGGTTCATTGGTTATTGTTTTTTAAAAATATATTGTAGCCAAATCGCACGTATAATTTGGAGGATCCCGAGGGCTACGCGCTGGAGTGGTGCCGAGCAATTAATGAGATTCATCAGCATGTCTATGGAAATCCATAATGTTTACTTTGCTAATTAACTATTTACAATTTTAACTGATTATTCAACTATGCAAGTCATTAAAATATTAAGTGTATCAATTTTAAAATTAATTTTTAGAACAATTAAATAATAGTGAAATGTTAGGTTAAATATTAAAATGTTATTAATCAACATGCATAATAAAAATTATGAGTGGAATAAAATGAAATTCTTTTTAAAATTGTTGGGGATTTTTTTTCTGATTTTTTTAGGGGTCGTGCATACAATTTGTCATGTCGTCGTGAAGGCACCATAATTTTTTTTAAATATAGTTAAAATATATTTTTTAGAAATATAATTTAACATTGAAAACGTCAATACTTTTTTTAAAATAGGTAGTTTGAAAAAATGCGGCGTAGTCTATGGACGACCCCTTAAAAGTATACTATTTAGACAGTTCATTTGGACAATTGGGATAGATAAGTTGATAAACGGTCAACAGAAAAATTGTTAGCTTTGGAAAGCGTACATGGTAGATAAGCTATTTTGTTTGTACACGTTTTGAACTATTTCTGTGGTTATCAGTCACCGATAAGCTGGTAAACAAGGAAAAAAAATTCCAGACAAAGTTGTGAGAGGCAAGGGATTTGACAAGCTTATTTTTTTATTTAGTTATTTTAGTTGACTTGAAAAAATTAGAATTATTTTTCAGAAAAAAAATAATAATCATGAACGGACCCAACTTATTATTTTGGATGGTTACCATTTGGAGTTGTGGGGCTTGTGTATGGCCCCCAACTAGAGAGGAGGGTGGGGGTGGCGCAATTAAAGGAGGATTTTTGGAACAAGCCTTTTTTCACGACAGAAATATTGGGGGTGGGATAGGGGCAGGGATTGGGGGAGGATTTGGGGCGAGTTTGGGGGCACTTTTTTGGGGCGAGCAGGGGGCGAGTTTGGGAGGTGCTTTTGGGGGTGGCGTTGGAGGCGCCGTTGGTATACAAATAATAATTAATTAAAATTAATTAAATAAACAGTTAAAATTTGATTTTTTTTGGGGAAAGGTGGATTTTTAACGGGTGGACCTCTTGGCGCTGTTTCTGGAGCACTTGGTGGTGTAATTGGAGGATTCACGGGGGCCGTTCATAGTTATAAAATAGCTAGTTCTAAGAAAGGAGCCTCTTGGTTTGATAAAGTGGCGGGGGCAAGGATCGGAGGATTTTTGGGGGGTGCTCTTGGAGGATACTATGGAGTAGCTGGAGGGGGTCACAACACTCAACAATATTTAATGAGAGGTTTTACAATGTATACTGTAATTGATAGAAAAATTCTTTAAAAATATGGTTATCAAAAATTTACAATTATTTATACATACTTATATCTAACGTTTTGTCATTTTTATATTTATTTGAATAAAAAAATCGAAACATTTAAATATTTTGCTAAAAAAAAATCCTTTCCAAATTCCCATCCAAAAATGTAAATAAAGCAATTAGAAGGAATCCCGATGAAAACGTTAATAAACCTATACCCCTTTCATCCAATATTATAATTTGGTACGAAGCCTTCGTTTGTATCAAATGTGCCCATTGGGATCTTGACAACACTATTAACTCTTTTTGTTGTGTTTTTTTCTTTCTTTTTTCATATAATTTCGATTAATATTAGTTTATTTTCAGAAAGTTTATTTGTCCGTTGATAAATTACTGAAATTTACGGTTTTTTGTCCTCAAATTTTCTCAACAATAATTTCCAAGCTTTAAATTCATTTATTTATGACAGGATTAGTATTTTCTAGTTGTTAACCTACATATAATAAATTCTACAAAATATATTGAAATGATTGCTTACATTAAATAACCATGAGTAATATAGTATATTATTAGGCATTAGCAAAACATATATCTTTAATATTTGGAAACATACTTCTTAAAGTGTAAAAGCTAATTTAGCTTTAGGTCTGTTACATTTACTTTAGAAACAATGCATTCCGAAACTATGCCTTACTTTATAAACCCACAATATATACTTTACACTATATATATCCCAACTAATTTTCAAACTTTGCATAACCTCAAGCCTGTCAACACGTTGTCTTATGACTACTTCATAAATAAAACCGAAAAGTGCCACTACTAATCCAAATCCTGACATTTGCACAATCGCTAAAAATCGAGGATCACTAATCGACATCTGAACTACTTTTTTCTCTTCTCTTTCTTTTCTCCCTTTTTGCCATTCCAAATACTCTAGATCCATTTTCATCCAAAAGTTTCGTATACCGCTAGTATACAACAATATATTCATATAAGGCGTCAACTTATACTTAACCTTGGAATATACACTAAGTATTTTCATATCGTATCCATACTGCTTGGGAACATTGCGACAAATCTGCTCATCACAAGTCTTGTCTCCTTTCACGCAAAATGCTTGGTATATTTTGTACCTTTGCGATAGCAGGGTTCCAATATACTTAATTTCTTTTCGATAACTAGATGTCGCAGCAGTCTGCATACCTGGTATAAATGGCCACCAATATTTGTTTGTCGTAAGCAAAGTTACATTTTCCTTAAAATCTTCCTGTGCCAAGTTGTCTTCAATTTGTCGGAATATAACTTGCCGACGCGACAACTCATGACTCTTTGCATTAATAACATGCTTCAAATCAATTGTAGGGGGCTTGAATTTATACTCGTTGTTAAGCAATTCGGTTAGTGATTTTACAATATATGGTAAACCAGGCACTATGATTTTCTCGGTTACAGAAGATAAAAAGAAAAACTCGACGAACGAAAATGCAAAAAGAAAAATAACTCTGGAGCGCCAAGTATTCATGTCGATGGTTCTCTGGAATATAAGTTGTAGAACTTGAAATAGTGCCGAAAAAGCTGTAGTTCGATTTTCCTTTGGAACGAGAAAACTTGAAGTAAATCGAAAGCACATAAATATAAGCAATAGTGAAAGAGCTACACATATCCAAGAAGATATATCGAATGGTTCGCCCAATATTTTAAAAATGTTTTGAAACATTGACTTAGTCTTCTGCTCACAGTAGTAGAATCCTAACTTAGCAGCATCCCATTGCAATATATTATTTGAATTTGAAAGGTAGTCTGGTAAGACCACAGGTTTCATCGAAACTATGGTTAAATGCGCTTGAAAGTATTTGTTACGCCATTGATTCTCAATAAATCCAAAATATGAGGTGAAATTAATTTTTCGGGAAAACTCGTTGATTGTTATAACATCTGGGGTTACACAGGATAGGGATCTAATATATATTGGGTTATATTTGCTCCAATGGTTGAACATAACCCAGGTTGGTATATCGCATTTAGTTCTATATACGCCTTGTAACTCCGGCAAACCGCCATATATTACGGCGTTCAAACGAGGTTGAGAGGTTCTTTGCATCGAAGGATCGATTTGAACTAAAGTAAAATTCCAAAACGAATTTAAAATGGAACCATCTAAATCTCCTGAAAATATGGATAGGTCGTTGTAAATATGGCTTTCTATTAGGCAAAAGTGGCAGGCCCACCACCAATAGCCCAAATCCTTAGTCAAGACTTCAAGTTCTGCAACAATTTTGTGAGCGAATATTACTAGAAACGGGGCGTAGAACAAAGGCTCGTGATGTTGAATTGCGCCGTAGTTAAATGGTTGAAATCCTGTTAGTGCGATACAAATAATGTCGGTAAGTATTAGAGTGCAAGATGCTTCTGAGTGGGTATTTGAATGTAAATATCTTTCGCTGGGATGTTCGCTGTTGGTTGAGTATTTGTAGTGTTCGATTTGTGGAAATATGAACTCGGAGTCTCGGATAATCCAAGTGAATATGGTGGGATGATTGTGATATTTAATCTGGTTTTCTGCAATGATATTGTCGAGGAATGGATTGGTTATTTGTTGCTTTGGGAACCAAGGCTCATGCATAAATTTATATTGCTGGGCGTCTCTTATTACAAATATTTTGCAGTGGTTGTATTTCTTCGAGTTTATTTCCAAGTTTAGAAGTGAGCCAAAAACTAACTGATTGTTAGTTAGACAGGCAAGTAAAATAAAGATAAATATTTTCATTTTGGAATATATTTTTAGGACGAATTTTACAAGATGTATCTACGACAATGTAATGAAGAGTTCTAGTCGGAAAAAAATATTAGCTAAGAAAATTTAAACTGGGCTGTAATACGGTGTTGTATGTAACGTCTGGGGTTGTTATCTAAATAACTGATTACGTGACAGAAAATAAATTGAAATTTTGATTAGCGTATTACAATTATTTATTAGCCGGATAACACCATAGCTAACCGAGCTCTCGATCGTCTCTTCATTGTAACAAATCGAGGATTATAACATGTTTTAATCACTTTGTTCTTTTCAGTGAACATATACGTATATATTTTTTGCTCTGTATACTCTATAGCAACGCTTACCCAAAAATTGATTATATAGCAGTTTTATTAATAAATATCTCAATACAGCTATATAACTCGTCGAATCATTAAATATATAAGTATCAATGCATGCTTGTTATATTTTGTTCTAAAGATGACACTCATGAAACAAGACTATTAAGTATATAATTCATTCTAAATCCAAGCAAAAGTATTTAACACTTTTAATATGAATAACAGAACCAACGTCCTGTTTTGAGCATACGATATAGCAAGTCGGAGGCGCATTTGTCTTTAACATTTGGGCAAAAAACTGAACTACTTATTAAACATATTGATATAAATCTATCCTAGAATATACTTCGCGAACAATAAAGATCAAACCATGAATAGTTTACTTATGGTACAAATGAAACCAGAGCGTAAAACATAAAAGTTGACTTGTATCTTCTAAATATCTAATGAACTAAGCTTAAAACATTTTCGGAACAGCTAAAGTTACTTGCGATATACGTAAAAACAAAGCCAAAGTTTCCTACATAATATGTCACCATAACTTGCCTACTAATTAAATTTATTAATCTCAAAACAAGCCATAGCAAATAACCTTTTTTTGTAGAACATTTAAGTTACGACTACTAAGCATATTTGAGTAACCGCTCGTATATCGATTAATTAAACAGACCGTTATATTTGGTCATTTCTGACTGTCACCTTGACAATCCTATTTTCTCCTGTATAAAATCAAGTCAAAATCCAATAATTGCTCCGTCATTCTCACATTTCAATCAAAATCAACACTTCAAAAATACACCTAACTTACAAAAATGCTCTTTTCCAAAGGAATATTCAAGCTAGTCGTCCTAAATCTACGACTACTAAGTCTCCTCGGCTCCAATTTATACTACATTGACCCAACCACCTCCAAGCTACAATTCAGCAACTCCACCACTTTCAAAAACAAGTCGTTTCTTAAATGCACAGTAACAACACTTATATTTGCCATCACATTCCTACAACTCATCCTATTCCGACGAGTATTTCCAAGCGTTCAACTATACGAGGGCATTTTATACGTTGTATTCATACTCTCCTTTCTAGGAACCCTGTTTGTCAGCTTTTCAAATAACTTTGAAGCTCGAAACCTATTCAACTCTTTATTAGACTTTGAGCAGCAACTAAGTCATGGTAATCCAAATACTTTCACAAAAATATAATCAAATATACGCTTAAATTTCAAAAAACTTATATATTCGAATTAAACATTTATTTAGACCGCTTCTTGGAAGCACATCCTCCCAATCCAATTCAAGTTGTGGTTTTAAAAGGGTGTCAAATTTGTGGTATATTCGCACCTATCTATGCACCTTGTTTAGCATTCCATTACTGGCTTCAACCTTGTGCGCCATTTGTACCTGGATTTTGGATTGCCGACGAATGTAACCCCATATATCATGCTTATATGTTTACTAGGACCGTTGCAAATACTTTTCGAACATTTTTCTCTCTACTGATGCTATGGTCAACTAGACAATTGGCAGAAAATCATTTTTTCGTCTGTTATCATCTCACCGTGTTGGTTGCAGTTTGTCTGCGATATTATTTGAATGCATTTTTGGTTCATATTAAAGTTGGAAATCCAAGATTTAATATTTTTGATAGGATAAAGGTATACAGGGGGCTTCAACTGATGACTACTTTTTTCAATGGGTTTCATCAAGATATGTTTGTATCCATTTTAGTGCTGTTGGTTGGATTTTGTTTTGTTGTGCCGTTGTTCTCATTTATAACTGCGATGAGCACAATGTCCTTTCCACAAATTGTTATAATGGGATCGGCCATAGTTCAAGTTCCCATGTGCATCACAATTGCTTTCGGAACATTTGGAGGGATTTACCAAAACTCTATTGAAACATTAAAAGCTTTGAAGGTAACACGGATTTATTTTGGGAGTAAAGTTGAAAGAAAGGTTTGTGGGAAATTGGTTCGATCCCTTGCACCTTTAAAGGTTATGATGGGATCTGTAAATTTTTTCGACAGACTTACGCCAATAACATTTTGCAACTTTTGTATCAGTATTCTTGTTAATTTACTGCTGATAAAGTAAATTAGCTGATAAGTAACAAAAGGATTTAGTTGTGACGTAAGTTTACTTGAAGGTTATATGCTTTATAAATAGTTGTAACAAAATGAGTACAAATTTATATTGCTGGGCGAATTATTGCGAATTACCAATATTTTGCAGTGATAGTGATGATATTTCATCGAGTTGATTTCAAAGTTTGAAAGTGAGCCTAGAACTAACTGATAGTGAGTTAGACATGCAAGTAAACCAAAGAAAAATATATTAATTTTGGAATATTTTTTAAGAAAAATTTCAACGAGATGTATCACTGACGAATTGAAAAAAGAGCTCTATAGTTCTAGTCAAAAAAATTGTTATATATATTCGAAAACACTTTTATTTAACGTGCTCGCATATATTGTTCGTGCACAATTTATTAAACTTCTCAACAAAACACACTGTCTGCAAAATTGATTGGTTTTTCCTTGTGCTTTCGTATATTTCTATGACTTATAGTTTGATTGCGTGCAACATCAAAGCATGTTTTTCTTATTTACAGTCAAGACAAACACGTAACTTCCATTAAAGCCTGTTTAAATATTTTACGAAAATATTCGTCATATAGACGGCATGCTCTGTAATGTTTTTCATAATAAACAGATCAGATGGCACATTTAAATAACAACTTGACAAAATAACTAGCAGTTTAATTGAGCATTTTAAATGAAATGAAAAAAAATAATGGTTTATTTCAAATCATTTTACGTAATTTAGATTTAAAATTTAAATTTTTTTTTGTTGTGAATTTAGACAATGAATTTATATAAAGCAATCTATTTACCACATACCTTCATTTTGCTAAAAAAAAATTGCCACATAAACGATTTTAAAGAAGCTTTCACGAGGCAAAATCATAAAATAAGTTGCGCGCAAAATACATCGCTAAAAACATTATGTAGAAATGCCTTCAGTTACGAAATAGGAAGTTTTAACAACTAGTAAATTACATAATACCACTTTCGGAGAAATCTACTCATAAAAAATGCCTACAACGCTTAACATCTAATTATAAATTTAAATTGCTAAGTATTAAGTAATAAAGTTAGAAAATCACCACGGTATACACTTATTTAGTTATCACTCGTTAGACATTTGATTATTTTTTTCTACTGACGCAAAGTGTTTTTTGATGAGGTTCAATTATTTTTATTATTTTCTTATCCAGACATGAGCGATGCTATAAGTTTTAAGGGCAAAAAATTAAATCAATATTTGTTCCACGTTGCTTAAACTTAACAGAATATTTAATTACTTACCTGAAATGCTTTTTTCATCATATTCTTAAATCCAAGTTGTTTCTTTAAATTTGGCAAGACATCAGCATAAATTATTTATCGACTTGTGGCAAAGTGGCTCGAAAAAATTGTTTCTCGCCGAAAAAACATTAATTTTTTAAACATTCCAAAAGCTTCTATATTTGAATGTCGCCTTCTATTCCCCTTAGCATAAGTATTATAAATATAAGCTAACATAGAAAAACTAACATATTATAAAACACGCCACCATAGTCACGTAACTTCCATTAAAACCCGCATTAAATAAATCAGAAAAATATTCATTTAATATTCAACAGACAGATATTTGACCGTGGCACTTCCAAAAAAAAATTACTCAACCACTCCACACGCTTTATTAGAATAAAAAAATCTTGAAAAGTTAATTCAGTTCTAAACTAAATTCCTTTCAGTCCAGTCTACAAATTTTCCTCAAATATTTGCAATGTTGCTCAAACACTTGAAATTCTTCAATCTCACTTGTAAATTTTCCTCCCTTTTGTCCAGCTTTTTACTTCGATGGGATCCCAAAGCCAGACGACTATACCCCGTTAATAATTATGACCAAGCGTCCAAAAACCTTATTCGAAAATCTTTTGTGCAATACGCCGTCATTCTACTTGTTCTCTTTCAAGGCATACATTCCTTTTGGGGGGGGGAGTTGAAGACGAAGACAGTGGGCTTACATTCTTTGACAAATTTATTTACATTGCCGTATTCTTGCATATTTTTGGCCCTGCTATACAACAATATTCGATCCGCGTGAAAACAGAACAGATACGCCTTTGCATCAACGGAATATTCGAGTTTTCGGAAAAACATCAAAACACAGCCAATTCGATTAGCTCGAACACCAAAACCACCTTTCTCGAAAAACTTACCAAAAGTTACAGCTACGGCCTACTTCCGGGTCTTCTGTTTACCCCGATAAATTTCTACTACGGAATACTCTGGGCTTTCCCATGCAAGCCGAGCGTGGGAGGATACTGGCTTTTACAGGAATGTTCCCCTCAAATTTGGGATTCCATTTTTCAAAAAGGCGCAATCCAAGTTTACTTGGGTTTTGGCTTGAAACTAGGAATATTTCTGTTTAACCAATGGGTAATGTCGTTTGGCTTGTATTTGTGTCTTTTCACCGTCACTGGGTTTTCGATACCTTGTCCACTGGAATTCTGTAAATTTCTCGACATTTATTACAAAATTTGTGCAAAATGTGAAAACAACAGTCAAATGGTTTATCAAACTGGACCAGTCTTCAGAAATATTCAAGTATTAATGCAGCTGCTTAGCAGTGTTCAACGAGGAAACATACTCACCGATACTTTCACAGTTTCGACAATTTTACCTGCTTTGTGCTATGCTCTCCTCATTCGATTACCTTGGACACCGGAAAATATGCAAGTTATATCGTTTGCTGGCACGGTTGTAGTTGAATGCGCGTTGATGGTTGTCGTTAAAATTGGATACATGTCAAAACTGTATGTCAAATCGATTTCGACGTTTGAAGAGCTAAAGAAGGATTTGAATATGGCAATTCCAAACGGAAATAGAAAGGAAGACAGACTTCAATTCAAGTGGAAGCAAAGGTTTTATAAAAGTTGTGGAGCGTATAAGCAAAGATTCGATCCATTGAACTTTATCGATCAACAAACTCCACTTATCTGTATGGACATGATGAATAACTTAACAGTTAACTTTCTGCTTTTAACTTAAATTTAGTTTCATTATACTCATTATGTAATAACAAAAGTTTAAGAAAAAAATATTTGATTTGTGATTCAAAAAGCTCACCTAGTGTAAAAAAATATGTTGATAAAATAAACTATGATATTTGCTGAATATTGATTGATTGATTAACTTTATTTTTTATGGCAATCTTTGGATGCCCATGATCAAAAATAAATACAGAAATATTCAATTATATCATCAAAAAATTACAAGTTCGCTTTTTACAAATACAAACAATTCAATTCATAAGTGCATATTAATAGTACAGAACATTTTGATAGCCATTTTGACAAAGTTCCATTCATTATTTACTGTAGACACTCATTATTCCATAAAACTGCAAAAACAGGTTGACTACCAACCCTAAATAACAATTCTTATAACTTTATTTATACTATATAAAACTTCTTGTCAACTCTTAGCAACAAAGCCGAGTTACAAATGTGAGGGCGGACTGCAGGTGGTCAGCATAAAACCGTTTAACATTTATTTATTGATCGGATTGGTTCTCAATAAATTTTAAAAAACGGGTTCGCTTGCGCTATTGTATAACAATATATTCATATACGGAGTTAACCTATTCCTGAATTTAGAAAATAAGCGTACAATGCAGGTTTGGGGGTGGCAAATCCTAAATCCGAATGACAAAACCATTTTCAAGGACAGTTTTGCATGCTGAATCATAACCATTTTCCCGAATTGACACGTGTGTAAGGGTTGCCATTTGCCGTAATGCTTTAGAACGCAAGCTCACGACCGAAAGATGGACAGGATGCTTTCGTTGTTAAGCATTAGGGTAAATGGCATCTTCAACACACATTACCATTCGGGTAAATGGTTATGAAATTATTTATTAGCATGTAAAAGTGTCGTTGAAAATGTACTTTTCATTCGGATTCTGGATTAGCTACCCACTGACCTGCATTGTTAGTATGCTCATATCATGTCCATACTGTGTTGGAACGTTCTGCCAAAATCTGTTTGTCACAAGTTTTGTCTCCAGCCACAAAAGTTTGATATATTTTTGCTATAGAACCGATCTAACATACTTTATAAAATATCTAATGTTATAATCGTTTAACATTTTCATAACAAATAGAGAAACAGCAGCAGCTCACTTGTAACAATTAATTAATGATGGAACATGTCGTGCCATTTTGTATATAACAAATTAAGTTCCAACTATTCCGAATATTTGAGTAGCCGCTTATATGTCTACTAATTAAGCATACATAAATAGTTATTAATATTGTACATATTATGTTATATTCGACTCTTTTAACCTTCTCAATGTTTTCAATAAAGTCAGAAGCCGATTAGTTGCTTTGTCGTCTTCTGTCGAGTTATTGTCCACCCGACATTTTAATTATTACATTTTTTGTTATAGAAATTAAGGCAGTACTATCAATAGGGCTTTCAAATCCCTTAGCAATTTCTCTTCTAAATACAAATTCTATAAAAAAAACTATATTGGTTTTTTGCATATTGTAACTTAAAAAACAAAACACTGCAATTTACGACAATGCTGTTTTCAAAAGGAATATTTAAACTAGTCGCCCTAAATCTACGACTACTTAGTTTCCTCGGCTCAAATATATATCACATTGAGCCAATCTCCTCAAACCTTCAATTCAACAACTCGACCGTTTCCAAAAACAAGTCGATATATAAATGTGTCGTAGCAACACTTATATTTGCCACCACACTCCTACAACTAGTCCTATTTCGAGGAATATTTCCAAGCGTTCAATTATTTGAGGGCGTTTTATACGTTGTACTCCTACTTTCCTTCCTAGGAACCCTGTTTGTCTGCTTTTCAAAAAATGTTGAAGCTCAAACCCTATTCAACTCGCTTGTTTGCCTGGACCAACAACTAATCAAAGGTAAAAAACTATTGTCTTAAAAAATCAAATGAATAATATTTCATTTCGAATTTAAATTTTTTGCTTAGATCGATTTTTGGAAATAAATATACCTAATCAAAGACAAGTCATTGTTTTGAAAGGGTGTCAAATTTTTGGTATCATCTCATTCGTGTATACACCTTGCTTGGCATTACACTACTGGCTTCAACCCTGTGCTGTCTTTGTACCTGGATTTTGGATTATCGAAGAGTGTCACTCGAATATATGGAATACGTTTACTCTAAGTCATGGAATCATCGGCAACATCTTTCAAGCATTTTTCTGTCTACTCATCATATTGTCATTTAGAGAAATGGTGGAAATCCACTTTTTCTTTGTTTACCATATCACCGTGTTGGTTGCAGTTTGTCTAAGATATTATTTGAATACTCTCTGGGTTCATATTAAAGTTGGACGTTCCGCATTTAGAATATTTGATAGGATAAAGGTTTACAGAGAATTTCAACTTATGATAATATTTTTCAATGCGTTTCATCAAGATATGTTTATATCCATTTTAGTGCTGTTGGTTGGATCTTGCTTTGTTGTTCCCTTGTTTTCATTTATAACTGCAATAAATTCAATGACAACTCCACAGATTTTCATATTCGGATCTGCTATAGTTCAGGTTCAAATGTGCATCGGAATTGAGTTTGGAACGTTTGGAGGGATTTACAATGACTCTATTGAAACATTACAAGCTTTGAGGGCAAAAAGGTTTTATTTTGAGAGTAAAATTGAAAGAAAGGTTTGTGGGAAATTGGTTCGTTCTCTGGCTCCATTAAAGGTTATGATGGGCTCTGTTAATTTTTTCGACAGACTGACGCCAATGACATTTGTCATTTTTTGTGTTAGTATTCTTGTTAATTTACTTTTGTTGAAGTAATTCAGTCAATATAGTTGTGACGTTGTTTAGCTTAAAGGTTAAATTTTGCATGGAATTATTGCATTGATTGTAGGCAATTAAGCTTGTCCCAAATCTGTTTTTTTCTAGTAATATGATACTAAATGTTTAATTTTATGACTTTATTTATTTATTAATATTTACAAATTCTCCTTTTTATTTACACCACATGTAATGTAAGCTAGATGGCTGCTTTACAAGTTTAGATAAATAAATGAGTAAGTTGTTCAAATAGGCAAATCACTGTTTAGTCAAAGTTCTAAATTATTAACTACTAGGATTCTTGGCCAATTGCAAGGTTAAAGGTTTGTGCGAATGATCGCACAAACCTAGGCGCCTACATGTTCAAAAATTCCCTCCTCTCCCGTGCTCTCTCTATGTAATACAACTACTATGCTATCACTCGCTAAACTTCACAAACAAAAAGTGTAAACAAACAA
>JAQFZG010003586.1:0-13322 GCA_034695465.1 Entomobrya nicoleti | reverse complement strand
ATTTCCTGGAAATATTAACCCAAGCAAACCAAGCTTCTCCAACAATTGCTGGCCAACTATTTACATACGATGCAAAAGCAAACAAAGCACAAATACTTAAGGATGGAGCCAGAAATGGATTCAGGATTCGTTGGATGTTTCTTTTGTTTATTGCAGGAATCATGCTAATGCGAATAACCGACGACCAATATTTTGCAGAAAAGGAAACCAACAATACAAGTAGTAATATGGTAAAACAGAATATGTGCGGTATTGTGTTTTTCGTGTGCGTTCTTACAGGAGAACGTTACCGAATACGGGCCCAATTTTCCCAAGACTACGTTTCGTTTTTTAACGGAGCCATCGAAATGGAGAAAATTCTTTCCAAAGGTATATATACTCATATATGTAAATACAACAACCAAAAATAAGTACTTGATGCATTAATGAAATTTTTGTATATTCTTCAGATATGCCAGGTATCAAAACTCAGACTTCAACCAAAACCAGACTTGCGAAGTATGTGTTTCGCTTTACTAGTTTCTTTGTCAAATGGGTCTGCCCTTATGCAATTGCTACATCCTGCGTTCTTGACAAATTCAATCCATTTAACCCAATCTGGCTTATATATCGTTTGGTTGGGTATTCAGGATGTGTAAACGGCATAATTTGCAGTAATGTTGAAAATGGACTCTCGTTTCTTTTTAATTACATTCTCTGGGTTGTAATTGGAACACAAGGTAACTGCTTGACTGTCGACATTCTTGTTGGTATACTTTCACTAACATTTTGTCAGGATACTGCACACAGGTAAAAATTATTCCGATATAAAAACCGTTTTCTATGAATAAAAGATGTAAAGACGCTTATGTGCCAATTTTTTCATTAAACTTGTAGGAAGCTTCTAATGGCTGTTTATGATAGAAATAATTTAATGGACGTAGGAAATGAAAAGTGGATCATTTGTCCTCAAATTATAGTTTGCCGTGGGGTTGATATATTAGTGGAAAGATATAATAAGGCAATGCGCTCACTGTTGTTTCTCGTTTTCTTTGTTTCTGGCACGGCACAAGTGTTTACTACCGTTACACTAATTACTCAATTTAAGCAGTTCCCTGACAACAGAAACACTGTACCTGTGTTATTAAACTTGTTTTTTGTTGCTTCTATGGTTGAATTCGTTCTTATAATTTTAGTTGTGTACGGGTTTGCGGGAGATTTTTACAACCAATCAAAAATATCGTTGGATAACATAAAGCGTAAAATTGTGGGAGGTCGTCAAGGACTAATTGGTTTGACTAGAAAGGAACGAAAATACAGGTATAGGTTTATTCGTTCTTGTCAAATACAAAGAATTAAGTTTGGGTTGTCAAATTTTATTGAAAAGATAACACCGCCAATTTTTCAGCTATTTTGTATGGATCGTATAATTGATATATTGTTAATTAAATAGTTATGACGATTTCAATAGCGATGAGACACATCAAGAATTTGTCTCGAATGTATTTGATATTATCAAAGCTTATTGTCGTGTTAACTTGAAATGTATATAATAATAAATTATTGGGTAAAAATATATAGGAATATTCTGGATGTTACTAACTTGTAGCGAATATACATATATTTATTTATTTATTATATATTTATGAGGAAACTTTTAAAATATAACCTAATTATTACCTTTTAAGTACGATTCAGTAATAAATGTAATAAAAATATGTAAGGATAAGATGGGTGTGTTTTACGGTGAATTTGTTAACATTTGTTTTAAAATATTCGAAAATAAAGCACGTCTAAACACCAATAGTTTTCGTCGCAACTATCAATTTCAATACTGCTCAATTACTGGCATACCTGTTCAACGAGAACAGCAGCATTAACGGTTGCCATGTCGAAACTTTCGGAAACGGTCTATTTATTGTTGATTAAAGTCTGGCGTTTTCCTTTTAAATGAAGACATGTGATACGACTCTAGTATTAAGACAATATAATATTTGATCGGCAAGTTTTTTCAAAGGTACTTATGCATTGTGTAACCAAAGACAAGTTTTTTGCCTTCAGAATTTGTGTTTCCTTCCCATCCATAATTCAGAACTTATGGTCAATAATACTGAAAACATAAAAATAATAAACACAATATAAGTTGATCCTTTCTTGTAATAAACAGGCAATGTTGCATTTCCTTGCCACGAGGAAACGTTTAATTTAAGTTTGTTAACTCTGTCAAAATCAAACTGTTATTACATTTTGGACTTTGAAATGTCAAAAACAGTGTTTAGTAAAAGTTTCTATCACAACTCGACAAGTCGTCAAACAAAAACGGTACCTGACAAAATAAGAATTGACATGCAAACATCCAACCAATTCTACAAATATTTGTTCAAACGTGTCATTTTGAAATATTTTTCTTCAAGAAAGTCCTAAGCTAATATAAAATAAAATGGGGTCGCAAATGCTTGTAATAATTTTAATAACGATACTGTTTATGAAACCTGTCTCACAAACACTTGCAGAAGTTCATAATTACACGCTAATATTTATGCTAGTAGACACTTCGGGAATGCTAAGGTGAAAACTTGCATGATTGAGCTAAAAGATTTCAAGAATATTGTGGCGAAAACCTTTTGTAAAAACAAAAGGATACTTCAAGTACAACACACAATCTATTTACTATACTTTCAGGATCCCAAAACAGCAGTTGTCTTGTTATAGTTGATAATTGGCGAAGTGTAACTATTGAACAAGCAGGAGCACTTCCCATTCTACTAAGAAAATTGGACATGGGGCTAAGCTATCAAAGAACTGCCTGGTTGCATGAATATTTAGAACCAACGCTGCGGCCAAATCAAGACAATTTATTAAATGTAAATTTCTCCAAAGTTTACCAGGGCAACCCCGTCACATATCATAATTGTCCAATTTAAAGATTTTACTTTTCATTTAAAGTACATTATCACAAAGGCTACTTCTGTGTAGAAATTGATTACGAGTAATTGAGTTTATGTTTGACAAGCTTAATAAAAGGTAAAAATTGTCATACTTCATAATTTATAAGCTAATTGTTAATGAAGGATGGTAATCGTATTAGCAGTTTTCTGCAATGCGTTATGATGTCGTGAAAAGCTACAGCAAATAGAACTGATAAAAAGATCTTGATAATTTGAGACTGTTTGATGCTTATTAATAATAATTTATGATATTGATTGGATGCAAAAGTAATGTGGTAGTTGAAACCATAAATCTACAGTTTTATTTGATAACTTTGTAAAAAGTTAATTTTATTCATTTAATACATTTTTGTAAAACAGAACAATACTTAAAGATATTAAAAGGCTGTAATTATACATTAATAAACTCTTTTTTAATTAATTCAGAAATTTCCTGGAACTATTATCTAGAATTAAGCTCAAATTTTAATACGTAATATACCTTTAGTGTTTTACGTAGTTTATTTATTTTATTTATATTTAGTGACTGTAACAAATGCTTTGGCAACTTTGTTTATTCATTTAATAGCATGGGTCCAAAAAAATGTTATACATCACAACATCAGCGACAACATAAATGTTTAATGAATTTAATTATTTCGTTGGAAAAGATTCAGGAATTACAATTTGATGTAACCTTAAAGTTTACCTAATTTGTTTTTTCAACCGAACCAATCTGTCCTTCCAGATACCTCTGATAACCCGCTCTAGTTTCCACAATATTTTCAAAAGGGCATTCAAATCTTGTCCCCTTTTTAACTTTACAGCTACACAAAGCGCCTTCAAGATGCCTCTGAAACTGAATGGTGAATACCTCAAACTCGGAAAGAATTTTCCATATAACAAAGTCATATGTCATATCCACGTTTGTAGTATTGAACACTGGTGAACAAATAGCTTTGGTGTTCCAGCGGGAGATCCAGTTCAGGTTTCCAAGCTCACGAATAATTATACTGCGCAACTTTGTAAATGCACAGCATAATTTCTCTCCATGGTTTACCCCAACATTAAAGTACACAATTTCCAAAGTATGAATATTATTATCAGGCAAGTTTGATCCAAATTGCAATATGAAGCACAGCCATTTCCCAACACTGAGATATCGAAGATGCTGAAACTGTCTCACAATTTGGTCTAAATCTCCTTTGCATAAAGTGCTACGATAGTTTCTTATAGTCAACTTTTCCAGTGGCATCCCATTCATCCCAAACTTGTCCAGAGTTAATTCCTTCACATCGCATAGTTCCCCCAAGCTCAACAACTTATTTGACCAGTGTAACGACACTTGCTTTAATTGACTCTGATAATAAGACTAAACCATTATGTCACCGAAAATTGTTTCCAAATATTGCAAAAATAAAATTGGTCCCTTTCTTCCATCATCTTCGAATGTTCTGTCACATCAGTACTCGAATTCCAGACTAGCCAATTGATCAAGTTTGGGTGTACGGTCCAACATCTCCATTTGGTATATCTCCAGTTTCCAATAAGCCAGTGTTTTTAGAAGGCACTCGCTCAAGTAAACACCACCTATTTTCAGACTCTCCAGATTTTGTTGGAACATGTTTCTAGCAAATTTTCACGCAGTTAACAAATCCAACAATGTTGAAGTCATCATATTGCTGTATGTTCAAACGACGAATGCGCGTTCCAAATTTCTCTAGAAACTGCTTTGTAGCTCGGCTTAGTAGTTTACAACCGGTAAATAAGTTCCTTAAAGTGACTGTTGCACCACCGACAAATGGACTTAATTGGATCCCACTTGATATACCTCCGTGATACGATTAAATTCTTCCAATTTACTTTCCTCGTCGAAATTATAGGCTGCATATTTTACGGCTCTGAACTTTGGAAGCGGGCATAACTGGTGTGGATATCTTTTCAGTTTTTTGAGATAAGCTTTGTCGTTATATGGCCCGGGAACTATAGTGTCCTCAATGAAGTCATCCACAATTTGACGCCACCCTTTACTCACCTGACGAAGTTTAAAAATATACTTTTCCTCAAAATATGACAGAACAGTTGAACGTACATATTCAAAAAATTCACACATTATATAAATTGAACAAATTAGTCATTATCACCCATTAACCTAATTAATAAATTTTATCACAACTAAATTTACCGGTGAAATCGTAAGTTCCTTCATCTCGACGATCATTTTATCTTTCCCTGCTTTTATGATCACAGCCTCCTCCTCCACTTCCTCCGATAAAATCTCAACTTTGACCTTTACAAGTTCTCCAGCATCGACGGGGTTAGAATATATTTTGAGAATTTGATGGTCAAGAGTTATGTCATTAGCTTCGATCAGCTCTTCATGCGTCTACGGGTTTCGTTTCCTTTTCTCCTGCTTGACCATCTTAATTACTTGAGATTTCCGGCGCTCCTCAGTTGATGTTCCTTTTGTACGCATTTTTGACCTGTTAGGAATTGATAAAATAAACAGTAAATCAAAAAAGTTCAAGAACTGGTTGCCAGCTATACCGGCAATTACACTACCTACTACTGAAATTGTAATTTGAACAAATTTCTACAATTTTGTCGCACCATATCAAACGAACACAGAAATTAAACTTATTTTGAATTTGTCATTTTTAGAAACTATTGTAGTTTGGGCCATAGTTTCTTGACTATGTTTGCTAATCAGTGTAGGCGTTTGGGCGCTGGAGGACCAAGCGACAGAATTTTTTCACTCACTACTCTTTTTAAAATAAAGTATCCTAAAACTTGACAATTATCACTGAAATTGAATTACTACAAACAAATTTTATATACTCCTCAAAACCAAAAAAATACCTAGCTAAAATTTAAAAAAAAGTTACCAAGTTTAATATTTTTAATTTAAAACAATAACATGCCAAATTACCTCTTTATAACAACCAAATTGACGAATAAATATTTGCTCACAATATTGAGGTCTGATTGATCAGTAATTTTTTATAGCACAAAATTGTAATTTTTTAGAACAAAACTATTGACCAAAAAATACCAGTCTGCGCACTGATCTCGCAATCAATGTGTGTATACTCTTGCTGTTTTGTCACTATGACCATGTGCTACATACATTATCACTACTCTCCAGCATAATTGAGTAGACGCCAGCATGTCTATTAATTAGCCCCGAACTCTAGCGCAAGTTAATTTTCCGTGTGTATCTCATGCCGTCCAGAAGAGGCAAGAAAACACAGAAAAGTCCAGCTGCTGCTACACAACCAGAAGCAGAAGACACCGAGGCAGTGGATAGTGATCAAGAAGTGATCACTTTGGAAAATTCTCCTCCACCCCCTCCAGGCAAACAGGGTCCACCGCCACTCCCAAAACCGAAGGAGACTACTCCACCTCCAATGGCATCCACAGCAACAGTAGGAATCCTCCAGCCGTTTGACTCGACCGTCGACGACTACGAGATATGGGAAGGGACTTTCCAGTCCTTCCTAGATGCCAATGGATTGGACCCCAGCACCGATAAGACAAGATGTCATGGTATTTTTTTATCCTCCATTGGTTTAAAAAACTATGCTCTCCTTTCTAGTCTCAGTTCTCCAGATTTGTTGTCCAGCAAATCTTTGACTGAGCTCCAGGCTCTAATGAAGTCCCACTTCAAGCCATCACCAAAAGCCATTGCTGAACGGTTTAAGTTCACCGGCAGGAAGCAGCGTCAAGGAGAATCCGTCAACCAGTTCCTAGCAGCACTGCGGGAATTAGCAGTGAATTGCAAGTTCACAACAGACCGGAGCATCAGGCTCCGTGATCAATTCATTTTTCGAGTGTCGAGTGAGCGCATGCAACGTGCTCTCTTCGCCAAAGATGTCAATGTAAAACTGGATGAAGTTTTACAGTTGTGTGTAGCCATGGAAACTGCAGACTCGAGTACAGCCCTCATCCGACAGTCAGCGTCTTCATCTCCTCACCAGTTCTCTTCTTGGTCCCACGACGAGCATCAAGTCCACAAGTTCAACAGCAGTAGAAGTCAGCAGCAGTATTATCATCGGTCACCAAATCCACAGCAGTATAATGGTCAGTCCCTCCATCAAGATAATATTGATTTTAATGTCTCTGGTTCTCAACAGCAGCAAAGTCGTCGGAACAGTCCAACACGAGCAGTCTTGTCCAAACTGTGGCTCTACGTCTCACACTCATCGGAGAGAGTGCCTCCACAAGGAAGATGTGTGTTACAACTGCGGGAAACAAGGACATTTTGCTCGTCTCAGCAGGTCACCGTCACATCAGCAGCAGCAAGATCGCCCTCCCACTCCTACCTATACAGACAACAACATGCTCTACACGGATTCAATCATCACTGATATCCGTGCATTATCCACTATGCCATCCGAAAGTGTCCACTTTCTGGACAAAGATAACTCCTACAGCAGTCCAATCCAGTTTCCGGGTTCCAGTCGTCCACCCTCACCATGCAAGTCTGTCCAGTCCTGCATTCCCGATAAGGCTAACCATGTATGCCGTTTGCCTTTTCATTCTAGATCTCAATTTGCTGCGGATCTACCTAACGAGCGTCGCCTCACCAAGTTCCAGCACCAGTTTCGTGCAACCAAACACGCCACCATGGGCGTACCCCAAGAAAAATCTCTACAGCAGTGCAAGTTGCGCACCAAGATGGAGCTCCTCCATTCTAACATTTTCAAGAATGTGCAAGTAGCACAGCAACAGCATTCCAGCCATAAGCCACGTGTCAAGATGAGGGTCCTCTGTCCAGATGATCCTGCGTGGACTCCATCTTTTCCAAAGAGGGAAGATAAGTGGTCCAGTGGTCAGTAAGTCCTTGGGTCCTGTCTCCTACCAGGTCAAGATAGAAGATCACCACCTTCATCGCATCCGTCCTGCCAGCTCACCTTCATCATCTCAAGTAGCCCCGGTTCCACCTCTCTCGTCATCATCTCACGTCCCAGCATCTCGCTCATCTCCAGCTCAAAGGTCACCTCCAGCCAAGCAGTCAACGTCCTCGTCTTCTTAGGTTGCAGTTCATCGTGTAGGTTGTTATGACCACCTAGCTTTTATAAATTATGTACTTCAGCTAGGAGGAAAGTAATTGTAGAGTTTGTCAATTACGGCTACTCAGCATAATTGAGTAGCCGCCTGCATGTCTATTAATTATAAAGTACCGTTACTTTGTCTTGCACGTGCACAGCTTCTCTGTGCACAAACCTCATGTTATATTGGGCTGCATTGATCATCTTGTTCTCATTTCCTACTCCGTCTCTAGTAAAGTCAAGTTCTAAGCTAAAAGTAGCTCTCGTCTTCTTGTCCAAGTCATTTTCCATGTCTCCCCAAGTCATAAGATACCTGCATATCTTAAAGTTATCTCTAACGTTTCACTATTTTTATATTTATATTTTATACTCAAGTATTACTGAGAGTCATCAATTATATTAGCTTTCATAGCTCAGGACTTTGTAAATAGCTAGTACGAGTGTTAAAATATTAAAAAGAGGGCAAACTCGTGCATTAATTTTGCAGGTGCCGGCTGTTCTATGGAATAATATTTTGAGTTAATAAATATTATATAGTAGAAACGAAGTTCCTCTGAATATTTGTCCTATTTCAAGGCTCCAGTGTAGCATTTGTTTCTAACGTACGGTTTCTGAGCATTTTGTTGTCCCTAAATCTGGAATGCTTTCACATGTGAGCATATTAACACTGCATTATTTGTTTGCCTCAAGTAGTTTCCCGAATTTTACCAGAAACCATTTATATTACCCTTTTCCAAACAGTATATCGATGTAGACAGTAGACATCTTTGGCTGCATTACATTGTGAGTTTAATTGGTGAGCATTACGTCTTCAAAAATGTATGATGTCGGTTCGCCTTGAGCGAGCCGGCAATTACGGTTTTAGTAGCCGTAGTAAATAAGCTGTTAAAACAATATTTTCAAGGATTTTTAACTCCAAGGCTTTTTTCATTAAATAACAAAGAAATTTAATTGGCATTTTTGAACGTTTCCAACATTTCAATTTGTCTAACGTACTCTTATTGTATGTCGTTTAAAAATTTCTGTTTCCAGCATTTTTCACAGATTTCTACAATTTCACATGTACGGTTTTTCTAGTACAAAATAGACGTGCATGTGGAAGGTTTTAAGCTGGTGTAATGGCCTAATATGATTTGCGATTTTAATTCGTGCGGTTTTGTGATATTTTTGAAACATGTACACGATATTTCGAATTTTTGCCCATAGTCATTTGTATGCACAAACATGTACTGTCTGCATGTATAAAAATAACTGATTTATACCGATGTGTGTGTTTCTGTTTTTCCCACTCTACTCGCACAATTAAAGTAGCCAAGGACATTAGTGTCAAACATGTTTATATTTTCACCAATATGATTACAGGTTGCATGGCGACGACGCTTACAATTTTAAATCCAAACTTTCGTCACGCCGTGACTAGCCTTCTATGATAATTATCCCATCTAATATGAATTAGCAACAAAATACTATCTTTTGGAACAAGACAATGAGTTCCATACTGCTTGTTTCTGTGCCATATTTTGTTATATTTTTTACTACTGATTAAGGCCATATATTGGTATACATGTTGTTTCACAAGTTATTACACCAAAATAACCACGTGATATGTGCAAGGTCTTTTTGCGATTTTGTTGCGTTTAGTTATTCTGTGAAATTTCACTTAACAAACATCATGCTACAAACCGTTGAAATATTTATTATTTTAGACATCAAGAAGCATACAAAGAGACATGTTAAAGAGCCAAACCCTGCTAACATTTGTAGGACATTGCTTTATTTACAGTTTAGACTGGCTTGGTTTTTATTACTCAAGCCTTTTAAAGTGCTTTAACACAAGAAAGTGAAGTGTCTGTGTAAAAGCCTTAGAAAAGCCTTCAGTTGCGAGCAAACTGGCACTGTATATATGACCGCCACTAATTGTAAGTTGGCTGTTGAGGAATATACTATCTTTGTTCTGGAAAATCTACTATATTGGTACGTCACCTCTGCTAGTTATAGACGAAAATAACCCCTTTATATAAGGCTTTTTAGTCATGACTTAAAAGCATGCAAAAGCTACAATAACACTAAATAAGTAATGGTATTTTAAGACCAAAATCTAGCATACGTTTGTATTGCTGTTTTTTACGATAGTTTACCAGTCTTATATAATTGAGGATGATACACAAAACGTTTGATTATCTGGTACCAGTGGATTTGGAATTAAAAAATTCTTAAAAGCACTGCCCATATTTGGTTAAAATGTCTTTTGTATATACCTTACCATATCTTAAATACCTAACATACAAAAACTTTCAAATCTATTTACCACGTGCAAGTGCAATTAATTTGTGTGATTTCATTGGTAAGGAAGTTTCTTCACACTTAAGTAAGTTAAAAGCTAAGCAAGCAACAATAAAATACTTGTGTTACGTAGTACAAATGTTTAGTAATCCGTTAAAAACAAGACAATTAACACACAAAAAATAAAATTAAAGTCAATTCCTTATTCCAACACAAAATGTTGCTAATTACAAATCAAATAGCAGAGATCCTCGCGTCGGTACGAGCCATTCGTCGAACAAATTTAACCCCTTTTCAATTTCCCCTTGATTTCCAAACAAAAAAGGGAAGCAAAATAGAATTCCAAGCAAACAAGAAATTCACAAATACTCACTGGAAAGCTCACCTTGTTTTGGCTATCCTATCACTGATCTCAGTCCTCTACAAATTTTTCTTCGAGAAAGAAACTGCCTTCGTAAACAAAGCGTTTCTAACAGCAAATGTTTACATGATGTTCCATGTAGTAGGCTTGATAACGTTCTACCATCTAAACACCGATACACTTGCAAATATTCTGAACGAAATACTTGCATTCGAAAAACGACATGTTTCCGCAGACGATCCCAATGAACAAAAATTCTGGAATATTAAAACCAACAAGAGCGTTAAGTTCGTTTCATTTTGCATTCGACATTTTCGGACAAATTTTGTAGCAGTTCCAATTACAATGTCGGTGACAACCCTTATATTTCCCACTGCACTTTGGAGCGTTTTACCCAAATTTCTTGTTTCATGGAACCTTACTGGAGGCGATTCCAATGAAAACGTAACTAAGTTTGGGAACATCGTGATAAATTTTGGTGCTGCTTATTATACCTACTGTATTTGGAGGCTTGGTAGTGCTATGGCGGATATTAGTACAGCTATTGTCTTGACAACGGGACAGTTTTGCTTTCATTCGATTTGTGTTTTTCTAAACAGGTAAGTCATATGAGTCATATACATACATCGACATTATCGATTTTGTGTAAGTTTTGCTAAGGTTAAATCTAATAACTATTTTTGTGTTTCAGGAAAATCGATTTCATTGGAGGAACAAAGGATTTATATGAGTGGATCGAGATGTATCGTCAATTTCAGGTTCTTGTTGGAACTTACAACTTGATGTTCAAATCATTTCTGACTCCAAGCTATGTAATCTTATCACCACTATTATTCTGCGCTGCAACATATACTCTCATCTTGATGGGATCTCAGTTGGATTTGGTTTCTATCTCAATCATGAGCATTTCTCTTGTCGTTTCGTTGGCGATGAACCTAATCTGCTTTCATTTTGCTGTGGAGTTGTACAAAAAGAGTCGTGCTCTTAAACAAAGAGAAATTGCGCTGGGACAGAAAATTGCAAATAGTGAACGTTCTCGTGTCACTAAACTGAGCAAAATGTACTGGAGATCTTTTCCTCAAATGAGAATATACTTTTCTTATGGCAACTTTTTTGAGGAGTTGACATGTTTTGTCATTCTAAACTTCAGTGTAAACCAAGCAGTTAGCTTGATACTTATGAAGGAATAAATTATGTACATGAAATAAATGAAAGGATATAGTATTGTTTGTATGATAGAATAAATGTGATGGGTCGATCGTATAAGCACTTCTGCTCAGTTTGATAGATTGGTCTAACCAAAAACGAATATTCATGGATATTGTGAATTATCTTATTTTGTATTCAAGCTAGTTGTATCGAATAACTTACCAGGGTCATTGGTAGTGTAGTATATAACGGGCCCATTTATGAATTTTAATAGTTGTGTAAGTGTATTCACAGATTTAATCAACATTTTTAATAGATTGTCACTTCCTTGAATATATTGTTTTATACCAGTCACCATAAAAACATACATCCCGTCTGCAAACACAAAGTTCAAAATCCCATAACCAAAAACATACCAATTGCTATAGCAGGCTTCGTAATAATTTATTACTCACACCAATACTTAATCAATTAAAATACATCTATAAGCGAATTATCTTAAGTACTCCACGAAACATTGCCATGTATATACCCAAGGGACAATTAACTAACACTTTTTAGAACAATTAGCCGTGGGGTAAAATTATTTAAGAAAATAATGCTTGCTACTGATTTGTAATTAATATTCTTGCTTTGTGCATTTATATATAAACTTGTGAAATAAAACCTAAACGTTGGCTTAAAAATAGAACTAAACAATAAATTTACTAGTGATACGTTAGAATGGAACAGGTCTGCGTGTTCATAAACTAATTAAACTTACTTTCCCTAATGCATCTAACATACAATAGGAAAACAAAACCAAATATTCGTTATATCCGTTTGTTTGCTTAGTTGATACTCAAAATTATGCCGCCAAATTGTTAAAAATGATGGACAAAGTTGTCATTCAAGTAAACTATAAAATATGCATCATTGACCTGACAATATCTAGGTGTAGTTGGAGATTAATTCAAAGTATTTACTACAATAAATTCTTAACAGCTTATAGGTGATCATAGTCATAAATTTGTCCATTTTTTATCCCCACCTCTTACGAATATGTACTCGGAATTTCTTTAGAAGACATTGGAAAACAAATAAGAAAGTGCTATTTATGGAATTAGTGTCCAACAAAATTTGACATATTTCTTACAAACCGAATAATGAATTTCACAAAATGATTTACCATTTTCTGTTAACCTCCTAAAAATATTTTTGCAAGCCAACAAAGCTTCTGCTATCATATTTAAATATTCGGTCAATCTAGGTTTTGAGCTATGAATTTTCATTTACTTAATTACAATTTCAAGACAACAATTTTTACAACATTGAACTGTGAGACATTAACGTATTCAAAGCACGTGGCTAGTTTTTTTTTCTCTTGTCTGAGTATTACGACAATACTTCGTGGAGGTGTTATGGGTCACCATATCTAAAAACACAACACGACTATAAACAGGAAAACTAAAACGGCTAGACATTACACGTGGTTTGGCTGACATATTGTTGGCAGGGAATATCATGAAATGCTGGCATATTTTCGGAATATTACATGTCATATTTCAAATTGGGGCGTATAATTTTAAAATT
>JAQFZG010003585.1:0-13323 GCA_034695465.1 Entomobrya nicoleti | reverse complement strand
AACGGCGCGTGTAGTAGTCAAGTCAGCTTGATTGTTATGAGAAGCAAAAGTATTCAAGCTGTCATATATGTACATTTGTACAACATCAGCACCAGCAGCTTGTAAAAGCAATACAAAAAAGTGAAAGCAATGGTTGCTGATTATGAGGAGAAAGCATAGATGTTTTTAATGCTAGAGATCAGTTACGGATACTAACAAAGTATCTGCAGAAAAGTGTACAAAAGACACACGAAACGTGCAAATTATTGCTAGTATAATTTACTGTGGTGTGTGTGGTGTGATATCTTTAGTGAGTTTCACTATTTACATAGCGCTTTAGGCTCACATAATATATGACATGACAGACAGATCAAGTGGAACCAGTTATTAGTAGTATATGCGCTATGTACACAACTTTTTATTAAGTACAGTGTATTAGTGAAGACGACGGACTTTTGCATATAAACTGCAAGAGAAAAACAAGAATTTCATGATACAATTTTATATAGCAGAGGTATAATGTATTATTAAAACATCACGTGAACATATGTATGTATATGATGCTGCTGTGATGATGATGATCCTTCTCTTGTGTACATGTCTTCTTCAAAACTTTTTATAACTAAAAGCAAATTTAAGTGAACCAGTCAACCGGATAAAGTTGCTCCACTTTTTCCCTCTCGTCTTTATGAAAGTTAGCTTAACCGTCAACTTTGACGGATATATCATATAAAAGGGGGGAAAATAAAATAAAAAACTGGTAGATAGCTCGTCATCATCAAAGAAAGCAGAGGATGGATGTGTTTTGAAGGCAGAAAATATAGCAGAGAGAAGAGATGTGGTGGAGTAACGGTGAAAAAAAATGAAAGCACAACTGATGACGCCTACAAATTCTGTTTTTCTTTTACCACTACGATCACCACTACCTCAGCCAAATGAGCTACCTTACAACAAGCAAGTGAAAGCAAAAGAAGATTCATATATTTTTACCATCAAGAACAACCACTGTTAGTAATAGCAAGAAAGAGAATTTATATTTTGTAGAATTTTTTTGTTCTACCGCGGAAGAGGCTGTTACAACGGGTACAAATAAAGACAGAAAGAATATTTAAGCAAAGATATTATTTGATTTTTTGACAGCTTGTTTTGTTGCTGGAAAGAAATATGCGTTGTAATAATGAAATAATAATATCAGAAAAACTAATAACACCGCAAACGAGTGGGTTTCCCTGGGTGGATTTTCTATAAAAGTAAGTGGGAGTTTTTATGCATCTCAATTCTATACACATATTTTTACAGTCTCATTGTAAAAGTAGTACGTATATTTATGTATGCTTTCCATTTTTATAGTCACATGATATGATTATCACATTTACCCACACTCAAGTCGAGTCGCGTGAGTAAACTTGTCGTCATTGTGTTTGTTATTGTTATGCTTATACTACTTATACTATTACCAAAAGCGCATTTTTTTTCGTTGAGTTCCAAACATTATGTAAGACACAAATACACACAGTAGGAGAAAACGAGTGACAGCATGAAGAATGGAGAGAAAAAACTATAGAGGAGTATGGCATACTGGTATTCTGGAGAAAAAAAAAGAGAGCAACAACAAAACAAAGTTTATTGGAAGAGAAACAAGAGAAAACAGAGTATCGGTTTGATGAGTGTGTGTGTGAGAGCGAGAGCAGAGCAGTGGTGGTAGTGTTTATTATTGCTCGTCTGATTTCTCCATCATGTGATGTGTCACGTTATATGCTTTTCTGAAGAATATGTACGTAAGCGAAAGGTTGGGAAAATTTAGTGTAGTAAATATATTGCATAGTTTTAGAAGAAACGTGGAAGTATGTACAAAACAAAATTGCATAGTTTGTACAGTAATATCCTTGTGTGCTCGTAGCTGTAAATAATGACTTAATACAAGTTTCCACTAAAACCAAGAAATTTATACGAAGGTATGTAAGCAGCTTATGTTCGAATGAGTATTAAATTAAATGAAAGATACTAACTAACCTCGGAGACAGATGTAACCCAAGAGCGTAAGTAAATATATTAGGGAAACAGAAGTGGTATTTTGCCATTATTGCTACCACAGAATGTAGGCAAGCAAAAGGGAAACTTTTTTCTAATATATGTATACTACCCAGAAATAAAACAAGACAGTTGCTTTTGTCGTCGTAATATAAAGATTACATAGTTGATATAATACAATATGACGGGTGCAGCAATAATTTAGTAAAGTTTGAAATGAATTGAATACACAAAGTAAAGTGAATACCAGCAGTATCAGCAACATAGCATACAGACAGTAGTAGAAATTATCATTCTAGATTATGACAACAAACCGAGGTCAATTGAAAGATAAAAAGTTTTTTTTTCTCACAGTATACAATTTTTTACAGAACACTAAATTTTATATGATATTTAGATGATGATGCTAACGAAAACAGAGTAGAGGGTACATAAATATGACGAGTGGTGACTCGAAATGAAAACAAAAAGATGAAACAAAGAAGTGTGTACAACCGAAAGTTTTTTGATAAAAAATATAAATAGAGAATATTTTTTCCTTGAAACAAACAAAACGAACCAAACTATTTTTTTTGCATAGGTATGTACGCTTACACTCGGATGCGATGCCTGCCACCCTCGTCATCATCATCACCTAAATGCTTGCATTATATCAGGGAGTTGACTCAGTTGTCGTAAATGAAGGACTGTAATATATAGTTGTTGGAGTACTTCTGTGTGGGAACTCAGTAAAAACTCAAGGAGAAAACTTTTTTTTGCAAAATGATAGCGCAAACAAAATACTAAGAACTACCACCACCATACCAAGCAGTAGTAGCTAAAAAATTCTATATCACAATAACTAATACCAAACCACCAGATGTTCTTGTCTTTGTTTCACAAAACCTTACAAAACGAAACGACACAAGAAAAGAAGAAGTAAAAAGAGACACTTTTTCGTCTTCCTTTTTTGTTGTACAGAAATGTCTTATTAGCACACTGCTGTCCACACCACCAGCAAACCATTATCATTATCATCATCCACTACACTTGTGATATTTCTCCATGAAACGGGATTCTATCTAAACCACAACAACTTCACTATTTCTCTTCTCCTTATTTTGCCATTTGCTCAAATACCGTACACTATGCACCATACAGTAACTCGCTTTATGGTAATAATAAACTTTCCTCGTATCTTTTGTCTTTATCACAATAGCCATATTTTCTTTATCGTGCACACACTTTCTCTCTTCACTCAGCTCTTTGCACTGATTATAACTACTCCTTGCTACTTTTTAAGTATTAATTTCGTCGTACTTTTTTATGGTACATGGGAAACCACCGTATATACAACATCATCTTTGTTGTTGTTGATGCTGATGTTGATCATGTTGTTTTTAGGTTTTAGGGGGTGTCAACTTTCTGTAGCATTATTAATAATGCACTTTTATCGCGACTTTTTATGTACTTACGCATGGTTGTTATCATTTTACGGTTTGTAATAATGGTGTGTTCATGAATGAAGATGATGAAAACTGTACTACTACTTTGTTAATTGTCTCTCGTGGATGAGTTCATGGTGTGTTGTGTTATATGATACAGTGTACCATGTCACAACTTTTAGAATCATAAATAACTTTTAAAATTGTGCTTTAGCAAAAGCATACTGCACAGTCAAAAACCTGGTTTAAAGTTTAGGCTGGCTGGCTGGAAGTATGGCTGAAATCACGTTTAGGAAGATGCATATGGCAGGATGATCAGATGTATAGAACGTGAAGATGCATTCATGGAGAAATAAAATTTTGTATTTTTTGAACCTACATAAGTTTATTTTACTTGTCTTGTGTAAAACAAAACAAGACTGTGATGCACAAGACAAGAATATATATTTTTCCTCCCATTTTTGTATAGCGTGTAAACTGGGAATTTCGTTTGTAAAAATACAAAATGACTTTGGTATTTTCTTACAAATCGATCAAATTTACATAAGCCAGCACACAAATTCGTCCTATATCATAGGAAATCAAACAGGAAACCATATTTCTTTTTCGGAACGAGAACAAACAGAAAAAATCACATTTTACCAAGTATCCTGATCAATATCATGGAAAATACATGATTTTTTTTATGTATTCTGTTATCGTGTTGCACATACATATAGCTGGCTTTGATTACATGCGGTTCTGTGTTGTTTTTTACTGCTTGTCTGGTATTGTATTTACTACTATTTACGTTACGGCTTGCGTGGTTGTAATTTCGAGACTGTCAAATACATTTAACCTCGTCTTAGCATCCACCATCGTCATCATCATCATCATATTACATCAATAGCAGTAAATGGAAGTCTTTTTTTCTGGCGTTCTGCATTGATTGTTTAGCTCAGTAGCAGAAACCGACTTACATTGCATTATCAAATTCATTACAAGATACATTATCGTAGGTATAACTGCGTCTTTTATTATCGTGTTCGGAGAAGTGATTTGTGTGTTTACATCCGGGACTTTTGGTCGTTCCCAAAAGAATAAACAAGACAGTCTAAACATTTTCAGTGTATAAAATTGTTGATAAAGAGCACGAACCATTGCAGCAGTTTGAGACTAGAAATGGGATGAAAATATAAGTATACATGAATATTTTAATAATTCCTCCGAATTTTTTATACACTTAGGAAGCAAAGGACAAAAAGTCATAAAAGTAACTAAAGCGCTCATGATTAATACCATCAGGAAATAAGAAAGTAAGCAAAATCTAGTCTGGCCGGTTTTAATTCATGCATAACATGGTAATACCATTAGCATACAGTATATCCCTGATGTAATATATTTATATTATTGTTTATTTATACAGTATTAAAATAGCACAGCGTGTAACGTTAATTGTTCCAGTAGACACGTTTCAATTTTATTGGGACAAGAAAATTATACTTTTCTGTTGCTGTCCTTGACTAGGGCTGCTTGTATAATGTTTTTTTGTAAAATATTGTCAAAATCATGACAAAGTTTTATGATAACAAAACCAGATTGGTTGAATTCATTTTATGTAATGTGGGCTTTGCATATTTACATATTATCTGTCTGTGCACGAAACGAAAAAGTATGAAGCACACTATTTTTTGACTTGTCTTACCAGTCAAGTCAGCCAGCACAAAACTAGAATAACATGCTGTCATGTTTCACAATTCGGAATTTTGTAAATAGTTAATGATAAAAGTAGAAGTTAGAATGGATGATGGCGAGAGCATTAAAATAAAGTTTAATATAAGCAGCATGTTGTGTGTCGTAATATAGAAGAAGATAACTCTTCCTGTCATAAAAATAGCACCTTTGGCAAAAAAAAACAGAATACATAACTTGCTGCTCATCATGATAATATGTAACTTTTTTCTATAAAAGTTTTTCTTTTTGAAATCCCTGAGTACTAGATCGAAGTACTGTACTACAATGCCAGCAGATCATTCAATTCAAAGTTCAATTTGTAAAACAGTCATAAGCAATCATGTAGATCCATCGAAGCATGAAATGTGTAGCCGATTATGTGAAACGTGAAAGGTTATTATGTATGATGAGTTCTCTCCCGGGAACGACTACTACTGGTATGGTGGTGGTGGTAGAGAAGGCGGATTGCATTTCCTTCCATCACCCTTTTCTCCTATTTTGTATGAACTTTTTAAGAGTCCAATTTCGCAATTGAGATTCTACCAGGATTATATTCACCGAGAACGCATGCTTGAAAACTATCACTTGAAACTTCAGAATATAGGATGTATACAAGATAGTTTATATAATAAGAGCAGTCTCATTTTGATTCCCATTTTACTTGAATGGATATATTTAGTTATACAGTCATCTCATCATCATCTTGTTTGTAAAAGCTACTATTACCTCTCGCATTAAAATGGGAGGAAAGCAAGTAACCAGAGTCAGTTTATCCGAAATACTGATTTGATGATGAACAAATAAGCATGACGTTTTTGACTGATGTTATCAATGTGACAGAAAAATCATAAAATATACCTACTACACAAACTCAATAAAAAGCAAGTAATAAAAGGTATTGGTTAAACTAAACTTCATACATCAATAAATTTTCAAGACTACTTATGAAAGTAGCAGACATTTTTTTAAAACCCATATTGTCTGCTGATGACTTCACATGGATTCACAGAAATTTAGCGATATTTCTATGTATATTTATTCTACAACCAGGAATCCTGCTGGTTGCGAGCATTCTGATTCACAATGCAAAATATAATTGATGCTTTGAAACCACACCACCAGTTGTACAATAGGGATATGAGTTGTAGTTGTTGCAACAGAAGTTTTTGTGGTATTTCTTGCGCTTCGCGTTCACTCAGCTAGTCAGCAGCAATTTTAACTCGTAGAGCGGATACTAGCTACAACATTTATCCATTTGCATGGAATTTTAAAGAGCTGAATGCATCAAGCATGATAAAAAGCGGTGTAGTCACGTAGTCAGCAAATTGTTGACAGATTTTTCATATTGTAGCATTAATCAAGTTATTCAGAGGCTAGTACGGAACTATTGTAAGGAATAAATTGCGCACTGGGTCCCAAAACCTTGAACACTCCTAGTCTATTAATTCAGTTTTGTTTTTTATATATATTATTTATTTAAATTCATAACCGGTTTGTGTGCACAAACTGAATGACAATGATGTCTAAACTGGAATGATAAGCGAGCAAAAATGTGCGTAAATGGATGAATTAAATGTAAATGTGCGTTTCATGTACGGTTTAAAATAAATCCATATGTTCGCCAATCATGAGTTCATTTTTACACAAGAAGTTGTGTTAGAATCATTTGATTGTTTCGGCTGGGATTTTTTAAGTACAATTTTAGAAGTGTCTGTGGCTGTGTACTCAATTAGTTTTTAACATATTATTTAGCAGTTCATAACGTATATACATTAGTGAAATTTAGCTTGAAGCATCGTTATCGTTGCATTAGGAGCTGCCTGTGATGTGATATGCATTTTTAAGTTTCTGTCATAAATACGCTGGAAATTGCAGTTTTTCAAGTAGTAATTTTCCTCAATTGTAATTATTTTCAAGTTTTAGCCGTTCTCGTTTTATTGCTAACTACAACAAGATACTGTATCTTATTTTCCATTCAAAATTAAGATGCATACACTGTGAAAACTTTGTCTTTATTGCACTAAACATTGTGCACAGTCTTCTTTATATTGTTACTCAGGATTTCATGTTCACGCGAAACTTCATAAATACGGATGTTACAAAACTTGGATGAGATGTAATGGCTGCATTTTGCCACCGTCTGCCTCCATTAAAATGCGGGAAGCAGTTATTCGAATGACTGATTCGTTTCAACAAGGAATGAAAAGTTTTTGTTCGCAGTTTTGAATGAAACACATTAGCAGCATCTGTGACTGCTTTTGGGAAAGCTTGAAGAGATTAAAATGAACTAAGTACGAGGTACATTACATGTTGATCATTATCATCATTATATTAAAGCAAATGTTTTGCAACAGATTTCAGAGATTAATGACACAGCACAAGATGGACATGTCATCATACACAGTAGATTAAAAACACATCAATTTTAAAACCTATATACATACCTATTTTATGTCCTGGAGAAGAATATAAGATAACATACTATGTTGATGTTACCTAGAGTCCATAGTGTACATATATCATGATTATGCTTGAAATTATCTATCTATACCATCTTAGTCTGAAAATACTCACTCATTTTCGCACTAAATATATTATAGATCGAACTTATATATAATGTTTTATAGTGCAATAAGAGGTACTGGTACTATAAACATAAAGTCAATATTTCTTGTTTCTTTACAGGGCCTAAAAAAAGTCACGAGGAAGAAGAAGAAGAGTTTTCTTTATATTTTCTCTTGAGTTCAAAATACAATGACTTTTTCACATCGTTGGGTCACAACAACAGCACGCCGATTTGCAAGGAGCATCTAAGCAGTTGGGAATTTATTGAAGATGTGGTGACGGTGACGCCCTTTTGTAATCCCTTCTGAAGGACCTCAGTTTTCCACCAAGTGGTTTCTGGTTTACTACATACTTTTATCCGTGCCAACGTGTCTTGTTTGTACGCTACGTACAAATCTGCTTTTTGGTCTGGTTGACTGACTGATATGATGGAAGAGCAATGAATGAATATACAGAACGGATTTATAAAAACCGGATGCACACTTAATGCAACTCTCTAGTCACAAGGTTTAGGAAATGAGCATCCCGTCTTTTTCTGGGTCTATGTGTTCGATCAAACCCGTTTTTTCATGGTTTACGTAAAGAATCAATAATACACACAAAAAAACCTCGCTGCATAAGTAGCTTTACAAAAGATTCACCTCAAACAAACCCCGACATGAATGGATGTACAGAAATCTAGCGTGTGTTATCTCCAGCTGGATTTCAATCTCTTCTCACCGCAAAATGAACTGATAACGACAGCTTCTTGTGCAGTTGTTTAGTTATTGGTTTCATTTCACATTTCTTTACTATACAGCATCCTTGTCTCGTCGTCATCAGCTCATCTTCCAGGATTTTTAAAGGATTCCCTCTTCTTCGAATTCTCCAACTTTAATATAAATGGAATAAGAAGCCTAGATATATGTAAGTTCTGTCATGTTTCATGATATACTATATCATACCATCATTATTACCATTTAAACTTTCGTCCTATCAACATCCACTTTTCAATTTCGAGCAAACCAGACATTCTCTCATTTCATCCTTTACTGGTGACACATCGTAGATCACACAAAACAACGTTTGACGTTAAAGAACAAATCTACGTTATATACCATGAATACTACGACTTAGGTCAATAGAGATAAATATATCATCGTCTTCTAGAAAACGCTTCATCAGACATAGCAGCGAAAAGCAACGGAATGAAAGAAAAGTGACGGATCAGGTCACATCGCATCACATTATGATCATCTTGTGTACTGGATGCTCACACAATAACATATAGATATACAACGTTCCCCTATAATATTGACAGAAAAGCATTATAAAGACTTTGACTACATACAATACAGCAAAAAACCTAGACCACTATTTAGGCTTCCACTCTCTCTCCGTGTGTAGTGTAATCATACTTCTTCTGACAGTGTCAGCAAACCGCGCAATTTCCTTTCCACTGGATGGAGAGACACCGTGAATCATAATATAACCAAGCTAAAAAAAGACACTTGATAACAAAAAGAATCAATCTTTTGACTTGGTGGAAAAAAAACAGCCAACCAACCTTTTACTCTGATTCTCTATTCTCCTTTCTGAAAATCAGCGAAACCAACTCAAACACACAAGCATACAACCACCGACAGAAGAATACTTTTCCCCTTTTTTATTGTACGCTTCCCCTTTTCTCTGCTACTTTTACTTTTTTCGTTTCTCTCTTTCGATTGATGATACAATAGAGCCCACAGCGTACCAAGAAGATACTGAACAACAGACTTTTTCTATTATCAAAAAAGAGTATATACATATATCTTAAACATGTAACGTACCCATATATGTATTTAGTGATGAGGTTTATTTAAGTATATGTGTGTCTTACAAAAGGGCGTATATAGCAAAATAGCAGAAAAAAGATGTAATCTTGTGCACTTCACTCTCCACCACTACACATTTTCAAACTCTTACTCTCTTTTCTCTCATCGTTTCATCATCATCATCGTCATCGTGTGCGCGTGGTTTTTTATATCATCCCACTTGTGTCACTTTCAAACTCTGAATGTAACTCAACCGAACTGAGCGTAGTCAGTCAGACTTCTCTTTTTTTACTAAAAACTTAACTTAACTTTTGAAGAAGTCAGGCAAGGGTGGAGTGATCTTCTTTTCGAGTCATTACCTTTTATTTGTAGAATATGCGTATTGACATCTCTACTCTAATATTTTATTAAGTTCAATACTACTGAGCTGATGTACTGAAACAAATGAAATTTTAATGTATTTTCAATAGAATATACGGAACGCGGATACTATATATAATATCCGTTTTACTTTAGAGTCTATCAAGATTATCGTGTGGCAAGTCATCATATGTCAGGGGAACGACTGTAGGTTACTTAATGCATACAATATCGCTAGAAAGTCTTAGATGAAATAATATGCTTGCAGCTCTCTCATAGGAGTAACTAGAGAATACAAAAAAATCTAATTTTTATTGTTTTAGGAGCAAAACAAAGTCTTCATTGTGTATCCGTAACTTTAGTGCAGCTCGTTTAACTTTCTTTGGTGGAAGCTCAGAGAAAGTATTTCGTCATCACCTGTGATCTCTCCTACTGTATATAATAGATGTTGGGAATATTCCGTACATTGAATGTACACTTATTCTTCAATATTTAATCATATAGAGAAAAAAAATTAATGCAGAAATATTATCTAATTTAAGTTATAGATCACGGTTCACCGAATCACACAAATTTAAAATATACAAAAAATTAGGAAGGATTGTGTATGAAAAACTTGCAGACTTGGTTCTCTCTTGATTGTACATATGCTAAATTCTCATTCACACTCTCAGGCTGTATAATTCTTACAAAAGTCAAATTACCGCTTTTATAGATAGTTTGCTTAATTTTTCAATTTAAGCGAGTCCCGGTTTTGAAATTTCTTACAAAAGTAATTTAAGGAATAAAGGATTCTTCTTGCTCAGATGGAAAATGTTAGGAACGTGAACATTTTTATTATGCAAAGAGTGCACGCTAATAAAAACTGCTAGGCTTACTGGTAGAGAGAGAGAACTTTGTTCTTAATCATTATTACTCCTACAACTACTGGGTACAGTGGCACTACTACTTTGTGCTCAAACTCATCACTATCACCACAGAGTAGCAAAGGAGACATCACTACGAGACTACCAACTTTTCCATTTTGCTTTGGTGGAGAAAATCTCGAGAATCGGGAGCGGCAGTGGCAACAAACGTGAAAATTGCACCAGTTCACACGCCTTGCCTTCCTTCTGTACTACTACTACTACTACTTTGTTGAGATAATTAGATGAACCTTTCCGTAACAGTTTGATTTGATTAGCCTACATACAGCATAGTGATGATGATACCACTGAAATATGTGTGGACATATTAAAAGATTTTTATTTTGAACGGCTCAGCACACACAAAAGAAACGAGAGTAAGTTAGTGAGGAACTGTAAGTTGCAGACATAAGAAAAAGTTAATCTCGACTCGACTACTCCTTCGACGTTTTCCTTCCCCATTTCCTTTCTATCCTCAACCACCTTTGGTATAAATGTACATGGAATTTGCAATCATTCTGATCTCTTCTAATATTTTTTATGCTGCTGCAGCCCAACTATATTAACAATGTAATAGTCTTCTGGGACTGAGAACTCTTTATTACACAGAAGGAAAGTCAAAATACAAAGAGGAAAGTTTTTAAACCATCACGTAACGAAAATAAAAAGTGGTGACAATGAATAAACGATCCAACAAATCCTTTCCATTTCATTTGTACACGTACAGGAGATTACATTGAAAAGGCAGTGAAATTATTTTGACGGAGATACTTACAATGTACAATGTACCATCTATACAAAATAACCTATAGTTTATCTATGTATGACTTTGTTTCCTGCTCCCTCCTGCAATAAAAATGATAGGCAGGTGTTTTTAAGAAGGTGTAAAGTAGTATTATGAATAAAGTTCATGCTTACTTTCACTTTTAAAGTATCACATTCTCCTGTGAAACGACAAGATACATACATATATACACATACCTTTCACACACCAACATAAATAAAACAGTCCGGACGGAAGAGGAAAGTTGCAAGTGAGACGTGCAGAGTATGAGAAAAACTGACTGTAATGATGTCGCCATAAGGTTGTTGTTAGTTTGTTACTTATTCCACTACTGTGCTATTCCATAGATGATGATGGTGATGAGGAGGACAACTAAATTCATGTGTGGATCGTTGTAGTCGGCGGTGGTTGGTGAGAAAAGCAGTGAATTTTGGAAGAGAAATAAAAGGGGGAAAATTTTACTAGGACCACACCAGCATCATCATCAGAAGAAAATCCTGAAGAGAAAAGGAGAAAAGTGTTAAAGCCGTGGTGGTGGAAGTGGTTGTAGTATAGTAGTGATCGTTATCGTCGTGGTTTACGGAATTGTGTACAAGTGAAAGTAACAGAGTGAAACTTTCTCCTTCATTTTACTTATGTATGTGTATTTGTAAAGAGTGTGCATTTGCTCTGTGTACCCGGTGAAAATCCACAAGTCCTCTCTTTTTACTTTTATTGGTACTTTTTGCAGTGTTCCTGCTGCTATACAAAACAGCACGCAGGGGGTAAACTAGTGACGATAAAAAGTATATGTATTAAATATATACACAGTGTTACATTATTATTACTACATCATCGTACACGTACATTTTATATTATTTAGAAGTGTGCATAATAATATGTATGGGAAGGATTACTACCACCGCAACTTTAGTATTTTGGGTGGTGGTATATAGGAAATTACTGTATGGGTGGATTTAAACTGTTGAACTCGGTAACAAGAAGAATGGGTTGTACAGGGAGTAAGGAATCGGATGGCGGGGGCTCAGGAGGGGATGGTAAAGGGACTCCTGCAGGAGCAAATGCGGCTGGAGGTGGTGCTGCTGTTGCTGCTACTGCTGCTAACAGTGGAATTCCCAATGCGGATCCTAGAATACCTATGACGGCTAAACAAAAGTATAGCATTGTGGCTTCATGGAAAGGTATTCATAGAGCCTTGGAGCCCACTGGAATTCTCATGTTTGTCAAGTAAGTCTCTTACGAGTATTTTTGAGTAAGCAAAGTACATAAAATAAAAGCACCATCATCATCATTTCTATCTTCGTCCTTAGAGTCAGGGCTCATCCCATTAGGCATACATATACAAGCATGTTTGCTAATAACAGACTGACTTTATACGGCTTCTTTTATCATGATGACATTGTAATGAATGAATCAAAGGAAAATGAATTACTTGATTTTAGTTAAATTGTGGGCAATATTTTAAGCACATCCACGTATACAAATATTTACTATTGAGTTGATTTCGTTGAACGAAATGTGCGCCTACTAGTGTACACATAAATAAACAGCTTGTTAAATATAACCTTTTTGTGGGTATACATAGTCAAGATAAATTGTATGTTGAATGGATGAAATTGTTTCGTTAGCTGATGCATTCTATGATGTTACCGCCGTGAGCATTGAGTACTCAAACTAAAAAGGACGAAACATCACGGTGATATGACAAAGTCCGTCAGTGAAAAACAGCGCCCCTGAGATAAGCCGATATCCTTATCCCTTAGAACAAT
>JAQFZG010003584.1:0-13328 GCA_034695465.1 Entomobrya nicoleti | reverse complement strand
TAAGTAGGCAGCAGCAGTACAACCAAAAACCACACACGGATGGATACATATACTCAAAGCGCTTGTAATAGTAGATTGTGAATAGGTCATATATTCCTGATAGTTTTAACTATACACAATGGATAAAGTGCATTATACACATCTTCCCTCAGGCAATATTGTCTCTGTTCAATGCGTCTATGAAAATTAATTAGAAGGCAAAAAATCTGAAACGATGAAATAAATCCGAATGTAATTGGACGGTGATTAACGATGACTTATTTTTTATTACAACGAAACGAAGTTGAAATAAATATCACTCATTTAGAAACAATGAAAAGACACTGTTTCCCATAACATATATATTATCATTATATAAAATTTCAGAAATCTAGAGTTCATATTTTCCTACTAGCTACATCTCTGTCGGCGAGGAGGAGCATTTGTTTATCTCATTTTCTAGGATTCCATCATGGAAGATTAAATAACCTTTTAGCCGAAATTTAAGTAAATCAATACTTAATGACATTTTTTGTCAAATATAGCATCTTAAGTAATTGCTTACATTATTTATTCCTATCTTGTTACAAAATAAGTTAAATATAGATGTTTCCCAGTTCATCGTCTAATAGCTGACTTCTCAACCGCTCATGAATAATTATTAAGTAGCTGTCTCGAAACCATCACGACGTTCAAATTTTTATTCATAGTAATATTTTATGCTTTCTTGATGCTTCATAGTTTTTGTTTTATAATACGGTTAAATTTTTTAAATTGTTACAAAATGTCAACGTATGCATACAATGTACAACTAGAAACGTTACGTACAAGAAATATTTACATTGTTTGGTTTAATTACAGATTAGATATATTATGCAATATAAGTTATTTCAATGGTCGTACCTATGTATGTTAACTTTAAATTTAAAAAATGAGAACATTTGCACTTTCAATTTCATTGCTTATGCTTATTTCATTTGCTGGAGCTGAAAATAATGGCAACTCAGCGATACATATTAGTTTTTATGATAAAACTTACTATGCACGTACTTTAAGATTACTACTTAATTTTCTTGTATTCGTACTTAAACTATTATCGGAGATTCTTATATTATTCGCTTTTATTGAATAGTAACTGCATCCAGTGCTGAATACCGATCGTCATCTATAATAAGTTAAGTAATTACAATACACTTGAACATGTCTTACACATATAACAATCAAATTAGACGTATGGTCTATTTGTTTATAGTTTTTTTCTTAAATTGAGTAAAAAAAATATTGTACAAGTTTTTAAACATCCATTTCATTTCTACGCTTATGTAACAAAGTAAATAATATACACATTTACAATATGGTCGCGAGTCTATTTACAACAAAGAGTACAATTAATAATAACAGCAATGACTACAAAGCAACTTAGAGCTCTGTATGTCCTATGTCAGTAATAACAGTTATGTTGCTTCACTTACTGAAACACATTTTTAAATGCCAGTGATGATAATAAAGCCTTGTTAACTTTGCAGCAGTAAAGTAACTTTACTAAAGTTCACTTTTAGTGAGTACAAAAATAATACTTTTTTCGGTGTTGTTGAATAGCTATATCTGAAAAGATACGAACGCACTTAACAGATTTAATATAGTTAAACTGTTAAATGTTGATTCCGATGTGCCTTAGATTCCTGTGAATTGCAGTAGTGGATAACCTGACTTGAACGGGTTGCAAATAAGGTGTGGTACGGTAACCGTCATAAAGAGTTAGCACGGGAGTGAATCACGGTTCAAGTGTCTGCAGATGTGGTGTGTAAATAAGTTTTGAAAGGCCCGAGTAGGATTTCCAGTTAATGAAATGGACGACATCTCATTTCCATTAGTTAGGTTCGTGAAAATAAGCACCAATTCAGGTCCAGATATTGGTTTTTCGTGATGTAAAACAAAGAAATAATAAGTAAAGCTGACGAAACTGTAAACCGTTCATTGATGCGAATTTGATTTGACAACAGCAAGAAAGAATTGTTTCATAGATGGAAGTCGGGATCTGAATCTGGGTTATCGCTGTCCTCGTCAGTGCTAACGGTGTGTCGCTTCTTCTTCTTATGTTTGGACTTTTTATGCTTGTGATGATGATGATGGTGTTCCTTAACTTTGTGCGCTGGTTTCTTGCCCTGGTCATTAGGAAATTTGAGTGGAACGATAGTTAATTTCGGAATTTTAACCTGTATTGGTTCCACCTGTAATGTGACCATTTTTTTTAAAGCATATCAAAATTAAAATTCAGATTATCAAAATATTACCCCATTAAAATTGCATTAAGTAGCGCAAACTCTTTGATGCGAATTCTTGATAATGTAGGTATGCCTGTTTTTCCGTGGACATAATAACTCTCGAATGCATTCAGCTAAACAGCTCAGACTTGGTACGCATATAGGTACCTCAAGCCATGTACTAATATTATGCATTTCTAGAAGAAAATATTTAACAAAAATTATGACATTAGTCAGGAATTTGAATTATTAACTGGTGTCAGAAATTCTGACTCGAAACTACATCAAGTCAATGCTCACATGCACTGAAAATAGACAATAGGAAAATGTAAATGATTGATTTTAATAAAGAGCTGAGCTGATCAAAATATATCAAAAACCATAGTCCGAAACTCTGAAATAAAAAGGTAAGTTATGAAGTTTGAAAATAACTATTTCTTCGCAAAAATACTTTTTAATCTGACTTCGACTTGGAAGAGCACCTTTATCGCAAGGTCAATAAGTTTTCTTAAATCATTCATGCTCCATACTTCCACTATTATTGTGCTTCATAAGGACATAAAACTGAAAGAATGAAATGTCTATCACAACTATAACTGCTTGCGCTACTTGTCTCAACTTTCTTGGGATTTTTTATCAAAATTTACATACCCTGCCAACTGGACTCGAGATAACAGCGTATTGCTGATGGCCCATGTTAGGATTAGCTGACTGATGAACACCTCCTGGTTCAGGGTTCGATTGCACTTGACCCGCAGAGTTAATATGCTCCTCATTAGCGACCTTTTGAGATTTCGCAGCGTACGTAAACAGATTCTGATCGATTTTGATTTTGACAGGTTTGGCCTCCCCTTCTTCATCGCCTTCTTCAGGGTCGATCCTCAGCATAAGTTGTTTGAACTATAAATGTTAAGGAATGAGAAACAATGAGTATTTTTTTCTGTACGTGACATCACAGCATACATATATTCCAAATCCCAATGAATATATACTGTGTACACATACATGTAAGTATTGCTCCACTAATGCTTGACGTCCTTCAGGCGTCAAACCTGATGGTGGACAATTCAGGTTAGCTAAGGTACACTTGGGGTCAAAAACAGGATTGTTTCTCCTATTGACTGGTCTTTCAAAAGCTTTGGTTGCATCAGATGGAGAATATCCACTTATGCGGCTGTAAAATTAATTTTTCACGTCCCGTTACTGTTTTATGCAAATGTCAATTCTGATTATATGGATTCATGTGACTCTGTGTCTACTTACGTATCGGTGAGGCCATACATATCTTTTAAATGCTGTTTAAGCATAAGGAGCAGAAGACATCCTTGGGACGCAATTATACAATCCTCTAATGTTTTAGTGTCTTCCGGGATTCTGTTGACTAGAGATTCTATGTCTTCATCATCGTCATCCATGATATCTGTAATCTTATTTGGTTCAGCTTCGGAGCCCCCATTTTCAGTATGGTTCACCTCCCCCTGCTCCTTTGTACCCTCAGGATTATGCACCGGTAGAAGACTCTGAAATTTGAGTTCAATTAGTACGTAAGCTTCAATCTGAAACATTAATTTCCACCTGTCATGACAAATACTTGCCTCTTTGAAAGACTGCAATAAATTGGACCCAGTAACAGAAATAACTATATCCACATGATGTATAATGAAAAGCGGCTCATCAACCACTTGGTACGGGAAGTACGCTAAGTTATCTGCATAATACAGAAGATCGGCTAGCCTCGTTTTCTGCAATTTAAATCACACGTTTATGATAACTTGATAAATACGCATTTTATACTAATGGTTGATACTAAATGACAAGATCAAACTACTTACCAGTTGATCATCAAACTGCTTTAGCAATGACAGAGATATAGCTCTGCGTTGTGGCTTGGTAGATCTGAGTAGTGAATAAACGTAACCATTTAAAGCTGAAGGAGCTTCTTTCGGTCGAATACGGTAGCCTCGGACAATGGGTATCGATGCTTCAATATTGCTTGGTAACAATTCTACATTGTGCGGCTGGTTGTTACACAAACTTGGTCCCTTGTAACCGGCAAGGATACGCTGCAGTTGCAAGCTCAATCGAATACCATTCAGCACCTGGCTTTGTAAAAATTGTGGATGCTTCTTCTCCATTTCCTGTAGCTGCTTATCAGCGGCAGTAGCAACTCCCTGCTCTTCGTCAGTAGACATACAAATTAGATAAGGTACAATCTGAAAGAAAATATTCCGGAAACAATTATGTCACTACGAAATACAAGATCTCAAAGCAAAACCTTTCAGTTACCTGAAAACTGTACGTTAATGTCGTTAATGAGAGCATTCGCTTTTATAACATGAATTTCATTCATAGCATTACAGAAATTGCAACAATGTCACGTTTCATGCTTGTATTTTACCTGAATGGGATGAACCAAGCCCTGTTGTAACACCAACTGAATCACTCGGACAGCTGCACGACGAACTTTGAGATCATCGTGGAGGAATGCCTCCAAAATTTGCTTAAGATAAATTTGGACGATTGTAGACGCCATTCCTGATGTAACATCCCCCATTTCCTTAATGTTTTCAAGTTTAGCATTTTTGTTCCATTCTGCATCCTGTCTTATCATTCGAAGTTCTTCTTCTGTCAAGTATAACTGAATATTACACAACGCTTGCACTTTCAGGCGGATTTCAGCCTCAGATGTCAGCAGCCTTTGATAAACAGCTTTCAATTCATTTCCCAACATAAAGTCGTAGTGACGAACGCAAAGGTTACCCAAGGCTTGCAAGCTAAGATATTGTAGGTCAGAACATGGAAGGTCAAGTAGGAACAAGAGTTCCATGAAAACTTGTCTGACTATATCAGCCTAAAGAGGATACACAAAAAGCATATCGTTATGTAAAGTTAAAAGATGCAACGAAGACAGCATTCAATACGATTTGCATTAAACTCACTGGATAATCGCCATACACCTCAACAGCCGTAAAATCAAAATAGCGAAAAAATAAGCCTATGGTATACACTGCCCTTCTCAGTTGCGGTCGAAATTGTACAAGCCGGGGATCCTGAGGATTCTCTCGCATTATTTTCGTTTGACCAATCAAGGTTGCTGAAATACAAAAGGTACCATTTATTATTTGCACAATGAGTAGATTTATATTGAATAAAATAGTAAGCCAGAACGGTGAGCTACTTACAATAAAATTTCTTCACGCAATCGCGAACTAAGTTGTAGTTGTGTGTAATCTTGTTGACAACTGCACCCAACGAGGCCATGCAAGCTTCAATCACACTTCTGTCATTCTTAAAAATTAATTTTACACAATCTTCCTCCAGTTGAGCTAAGAAAGAATCGGCAGGGTTAACAAGTAATGGGACCACTAGTTCCAGTATTGATGCTATATTTGCGATGGCTTGTAGCTCCGCAATGTTCTGAAACATAAAGCCGCATAAAAATTATTTTTTATTTATCCTAGCTAATGCTTCCAAGTATATATGTGAGTTTTGACCCCAGTTTTGGCACTTACCGTGCATCGTAAACTTAAGTAACCTTCCAACGTATTCGCGTGATTTATAAGAAGTTGCGGTCGAATCTTAGCAAAAAGAAAAAGCGTCGAGACACAAGCAACAAAGCGCTGCGACGAGGCTGTAGAGTTGGAAGAATTCTCCTCTATCCTGAGTACATGCTCCACCAAACAATCTACAATTTGTTTAGAAGCGGTTACTACTGCCTTTGGAGGTTCTGGATTGACTGCTTTTTCTCTAATATCATCTTTCTGGTCATCTTTGGGCTTAAATAACTGCAAAAACAATTCCAAGCTAATAAGTTAACCCAATTCTTAAAATATTAAACATAGTATTAGTATGACTATTATGAGCTAGGAGACTTACACTTAGAAGCAATTGTTCGAAAAAATCTAAGCCAACTTTGTTATCGCAAGATGCCACCACATCAGTTATATGAGAAACTTTTCGTAGTAGTCTCTCAGTATCCAATGGGTCTTCACGCACTGCGGTAAACCACATGTTTTGGAAAACTTCCATCACAAGCTTCCGGATACCATCTTCATCATTAACCCTCCTAATCATTTTCACACATATTTCCGGAATTTTAGGGAAGTTGGGGCATTCTATGCAGATGTCACGAAGAATTTTGATAACACGTTTTCTAACGCTAACACCAGTGTCCTGAAAGCAAATAAGAGATAGATTACAAACTTTGGCTCTTTGCTCAGAAACGTAATACATACATTTACAATAACGCAGCATTTCATATAAAATTCATCACTTACCAAAATTCGCAATGAAAGCTTATCATAATACTTGTCGATCAGATCTGGACACGAAAGTACGTATTTGCCAATGAGATCTACGGCAGCTTCCCTCACAGCTGTAGATTGGTCCAGAAATGAGTTTTGAACCCACATTTGCATGTCGTTTCTCACAAGAACACTGGGGTCGGCTTCCACGACCATTGTTAAGCATTTCAGTGATTTTGTTCTGATGGCAACTGTTGTTTCCATTGATACACTTAATATCTAAAATTAAAACCAGATCAGATACATTGTTAAAGGGGCATTTTCATAAAACACATTTTACACGAGACTTTATATTTTATACACTTACTCTTGTGAGAAAGAAATCAAAACTGGCTGAAAAAGGTCGCTTTGAGGCCAAATACCTAGTCAACAACTCAGCACTTTGGTAATCCACAAATGTTTGCACAACTTCCGTTTTTCGCGATGTTAAGGGATCCGAAAAAGGCCTAATCTTGCTCAGTAAGAAATTTTTCCTCCGGTCAGCTAATTGTACGATTTTATTTTTTACTTCAATCTCGCTTTCATCTTTTTCATCCTCCTCTGACTCCTCAATGTCAGACTCCTCTTCCGAGCTTGATCCTATTGTCATAACAAATTTCAATGTAGAATATGAGACAAGTTGAACCAAATTATATATAAATTAAGTACATTGTACACGTAAGCCTTCAAAAGTTAAGCACATACCAGATTTTTTCTTTTTCTTCTTCGTCCGACTTTGTTGTTGTTTCGGGCCTTTCACACTTTTTTCAATATCTGTTGCGGCACTCTTCCACCACGACGCAATGTAAAAATGTCTCGCATGCATCAAGGCAGGATCAGATTGGCCATGGACGGCGAGGTAGTCTAAAAGTAGCCGCTGTAGGAATTCGGTCTTATCCTCTTCCGAGTCAAATTCCACCTTATCCCCCTGCATAGCAATAAATAATGACAATTAATGGATAAAAATACGACAATCCAGTCAAGCATGTGCTCCCTCAAAAATAACTTGATAGATTTACCTCTTTGAAATTAGTGTAGTTTTCTTCCTCGGCTTTAATATCTTTAATGATTCTATCGATGGTTTCCATTTTGGATTGTGCTGAAACAGTGTCTTTACGAAGCCTAGCTGCAGCAACACCTAAATACTCTAACGAGGCTACTCGCATTGAAACTTCCAGGCCTTTGTTTCCTAAATTTTTTACTAGCAGATTTCCCAAGAGAGAAAGTAGAAGTTCAGCGGCAGGCCATTCTGGCTTGTTCACTGTGGAGAGTAAATCTTGCACGAAATTTTCGAACAATAATCTATAATCGCAGTCTTCCGACTTGCTTCCACATTTGCTTAAGAATACGGCAAGAAAATTTCCAGCAGTCCTGATGGCGGTGTCAAATTTTCCACTGACAAGCAAGTCTTTTTCACTCTGTGTACATAAAATGAATTAAGTCAGATAAGTTCCTTTTATAAAAAAAACACGAAGCAGGCAATTTAACAATTGATACCGATAAGATATGACACAACTTACACTTATAAGTTTCTCTTTGGCGCCTTCTTCTGTCTCTGAATTCAAATGAGTCTTATTTGCTGCTAACCTATCGGGCAGGTAAGTTACACACTGAATGAGTTGAAGTACCAGGGCAGTGAGCATTTGGATGTGCTCTTCAGAGTTTGTGGAAAGTTTGAAGGTCCTAAGGCTTCTTTTACTACTTGGTAGACGAGCTATTGAGGCTAAAATATCATCTAGTAAAAGGCGTCTGTGTTTTTCATATTGCGTGAATATCTGTGCGAGAAAAATCCCAATTAATTATGAAATATGTAAAATAAAACATCATTTTATAAGTAACCAAATGCAAGCTTTTACTTACCGCAGTGACCAGCTTCAAAGCTGACAACTGTAGTTCCGAAACGTTCTCAACGAAAAATGGTGAAACACCCAAGGTTGAAAGGTGAAGTACGGTGGTATCCGTTAATACTTGAACATTTAGGAGCTCTGCTAGCAAACCTACGAGTTCTTGAATCTTGTGGTAGAATGAAATCATATTTTTCTCACGCACTTCTCTGGCATGGGCTCTCTTTTTCTTACTGGATGAAAATCCATCTGTAAAATGCAATAAAACCATTTAAGTAAAAGTCATAAAGTTCTTATAAATTTTTTAAAAAACTACCTTGATCAAATCATTATTTGGGAAAAGCTAGTTTGAGTAGCTTGTTTTAAAATTTCATGCGACTAACCTTTTCCTTTCCTATCTATTCGATAGACAGGATCAAACATGGGGTATATTGTATTTTGTAGCTGGAACTTCGTGAAAATTACTACTCGATCTATGAGATCCTCCAAGTACACTCGCTTAGGCATATTGGAACTCGTAAGAATATGAAGAGATGTTAGAGAAGAGAAAACACCTCTACTTATACTTTCCATGGTGAGTTCCATCCAAAGCTTACTTTCGTCTTCATTGTCCTCCTGCGTACACACAAACAGATGTAGTTTAATTAACGTAATTCAAAGACACAATAAAATCAACAAAGCTTTTGGGATTCAGAATTTACGAAACAACAAAAACTTACCGCATCCGCCAATGGAGAGACTTTGCAACCGTCCCTTATATTCTTTTCTAACACAGATAGCAATTTAACGAGTTTATCCGTGGGCATAGAGGCCATTGCACCCAGTGCCTTCAACTTTGCGGCTTCGGAACATAGCTCCGTTAATTGAGATTTCGAAATTAATAGTTCTGATGGGATATTCTCATCATCGTCTATTTCTACCTCCCGGTCCATATACTCTGTACTATCCAGGACAACGTCCATGATCTTGAGAAATCTATGGTACGTACTATTATCTAAGATATTGCCACCCAATCTTTCCAAAACAGGGACGAGCATACGCTCCACACGTTTAATCTTCTTCTTTGGAGCATCGGGGGCCTCCGATTCTGGGGCTGAGACTGAATTTTTTCGTCGCTTGGGATCTGGAGCTTCCATGTACTCCGATTCACTATCTCGTTCTGAAATTGGAAAATTAACTTATTATTTGTCTTGGCAAAAACATAAATATTAATAATTGCTACTAAATTATAAAAAAAATTACTTCGTCTTCTGTCTTTTCCACGATTTTGTTTTCTCGGCGATTCTCCTTCATCCTCTTCCGCAGAGGATTCTTCGCAGTAAGTTTTAGACGCGGTTGCTTTTCTACTGCTAAAACTATTTTGTGTGGTGGGAGGAGGACTGGGGCTGCTTTCTTTCCGAGATAATTTTTGAAGTAGTTGGGTTGGATCACTGCGCTCCAATTTAATGACGAGTTCCTTCTGTAATATAACATTAAAAATAAAGCTATAGTTTCCTTTACCCAATAACGACGCACAGCGAATTTCAGGCAAATGAGAATATAATTACTTTAATAGGTTTTTGCGCAGCGACGTCATTAGACAACGTTGCATTCCTTTTCTCTAGTTTAACCAACGGCACTGTTTCACTTTGATTAGCACCACCATAGTTCACTTTCGAAGAACTATCATTCACTGCACTTATTGGATGAGTCCCTGCTAAACTTTGACCACTGTCAGCAGCATTGTACTCATTACCTGATAGACCCATGTGATTTGGACTATTCACTGAATGCACAGAATTCATGTGTACGTTTTGGTGTCGAGGCATAGCTGCACTAGGATACTGAGGATTTACTGATTGTTTGCTAGACGACGTATTTCCGGGATGTGTCGGTGATGCCACTGCACCATCATCATGGCTTTGATGGTACGCTGACGACTCATAAATATGGTTATTCCCCGACGCATTTGAGTGATTTTTGGTATTTAATACTTGTTGTCCATGGGAATCAACTTGTGAGTACGGTGGTAAACCTGGGACAAAACTTGAACTATTTGACGATTGTGACTTTCCTACATTAATCCCTGTGTAATTTAATTGCATAGGCAGGTCTTGTTGGTCTGTTAGCGAAGGAGGCATAGACTGTATGTGAGAATCTTTTTTAGTTCTTATGTCTCCGTCACAATTAAAACTTAACACTGGATTTACTCTATCCGATTTATTGTTTGAAGGATCCGACTGCATGCCACTTATGAAGTCCAAACTCTGCTGCATCTACATTGGAAAATAAAAATAAACGACTTTCAGACCTGTATTCATTCACAAATATATATATAATATATGACCAACGTTGCAGAGTTCATATCTAACTTACCATTGAATGCAACGGATCGCTGTTCATCAAACCCTGATTTTGTAAATCTAAGGAATTTACACCTAAATGCGACGAAGATGAGCCTTCACATTGTTGCGATTGTGACATATTACTTCCCATTTGGTACATTTGATTCCAATCCACGGGTTGTTGTTCCACTATAACGTTAATAGATGGATTAATTGAATAGACTGTTATGCGGCTCTTTCAATCAAATATTTTAGTATAAATTAACCAAATTAAAAGAAACCTACCGCTATGCTTCCCCTTAAATACATCTGGCTTCCTAACCATAATACCTTTCAAAAGGGTTGGAGTATTGGGATGGTCTAATGGCATGTCATGGTAGACGTCTTTCAGCTCACTAGAAATTAAAATTAAATCACTGATAACATTTCATCTAATTCGTAATTTAAAACAAGTTAAACTGGTCTCGGCAATAAAAATGTTTTTGTGACTTCAGTATAGTTATTCATGGTTAATTATTTATATTTTCTTATTCTTTCACATACATTTGTCGTGAGGATGTTAAACTTAGAGACTGGATTAACTGTTGTATAAGATTATGGTCATCCGGAACCGTTAATAACCGTTGCGCCTCCTCCGAAACCCTCGGGTGGAACAATAACGACTTGTTTCCCAATGTCTGAGGTAGCGGAGACGGCAATGGCATTTCCGGCAACACTGAAACAAAGAAGCATTATCTTCAAACTTCTCGTTCAAAATTCGACATTCAAATATTTGCGCCATGAAAATTCATCAGTTAATAACTGTAAGCCAAACTGAGCAAGCGATTAGGAATAATATTATTATGTAACATATATGTAAGCATGCATGCAACAAGTAAACAAGCCAACAAGATTTTGATCAAAGAGAAAGCAAATGCAATACGTTTTTTACTTGTCAGCGCAAAAAAGCCAGGTTAAAATGAAAATACGTTTTGATTCGAGCATAGCAACTTTTCTTACTTCTTCCCGCGAAAGATAAATGTTCAAAAATATGTACTGGGATCATTTTTCAACAAAGCTTAAACAAGATGAGTCAAAGGGATGAAGGAAGAGCCTGAAACTGGGATTGGTGGATTGAATTGAAAATTTGGAAAAAAATGCTGCGTAAAGTCAACAAAGTCAAATTTGACTTTCTGGAACACTGGAATTGGTATATTTTTTAGAATAAATGGAAATGAAAATATTTTATTTTGACCAAGATCTCATTTGCATTTTTTACGAATGGCCTTTTCGACAGTTCACATTCACAAATCAAGCAAATTATAATTCAACAGAATGATGAAATCCCGGTAGTCAAATGGAGTAGAAAAGGTAAACAAAAACAAACTACTAGTAGAATTGAATGTCAAGTCAAGTCAAATCAATAAGCAGAATGACAGATTTGTAGAAGAAGGGCATACGACGTTTTTGTTTGGGAGAGCTAAGCTTAAGTTGACAGCTAAGTCGGGAGCGCGAATACGTTGTAATGATGACAGTGATGAGAGAGGATGGAGATGGAGGAAGGGGAAAAATCGTTCATTTCCTTCGACCCATATCCAACATTCATTCACTATTCCAATTCCAAAGCAGGCACGGCAGACGGCAGCCAAGCCAGTCATTCATTTACTTGCTGCTGATCACCAAGCTAGCAGTAAAGGCAAAAGGCAACACGCACAGTAAGGGATCATCTACATATGATATCATCAAAGGGGGGTAGGTGGGGTCCTCGGTCAGTAATGTTAAGGGCCCTATCCCGCTAATGTTAAAAGGGTACCTAGGTAGGGGTCAAATTTGAGGTTTTTTTGATGATATCATATGTAGATGGTCCCTAAGCGCAAGTGAGCTAGCTTCTTTGCTTCAGCAGCAGCAGTGCAGAGTGCAGACTACACTGTACAAGGCTGAGTTAGAGTGAAAGCAGAAAGCGGAAAAAGCATTGGGAATATTAAACCAATTACATTCCAGCAGCAGCATTAACTTTCACAAACGCCATTTGATGATGTTTATCTCTGGTTGCATTAAAACATAGCTAATGAGTTTAATTTTTTATTTTAAAATTAGCTACGGTGTCAGTAGCTCACGTAGTTTTTGAAAACGTCTCTTAAGTCAAGTCAGTACTGATATTTAGTAGTAATGAGTCATTCGACATGGGATGTATATTGTTACTAGCAACTAAAGCATTATTGGCGATGATAATGGTGAAAAATAATGACAATGAACTACTAATTATTAATGAAATGAATGCTGTAATGTATGTAAACTTGACATTGAAGGTTTAATGTCAAGACAAAGATAAAATGAAACGTGAAACGAAGAAGTGACAAGTTCAAATGTTACCTGGATAGTTGACGCTTTGATAGCTTAGATATTTATGCATGCACCTGTGTTTTATGTACCATTGTATCACCGTGCATTTATGTTTACAAAATAAAAATGTAATTTAATGCCAATGTGACAACTTGTTACATAACAAAGCCAAATTAACCTTAATTTTAACTACAGTACATAACCTTCATTAACATCAATATTACAATCATATCAAATATCTCCGTCTCCATTAAACTGTGTAACATGAGCTCTGCTCGTCTTGCAAGATATTGAACCTGTACAGTACAGTAC
>JAQFZG010003583.1:0-13328 GCA_034695465.1 Entomobrya nicoleti | reverse complement strand
TCTGGCTACAAGAAGCAGCAGGAACAACGACACCACCATCACAACACGCCCAAAGAGGATACCTGCTGGTGGTGTGGCAATTTCCCTCGTCATTCAAGACAGTCATGTCCAGCAGCAGAAGTGACATGTGATCACTGTGGCATACAAGGCCACTATTCTAAAGTTTGTTTCAAAAAACAAAACGAACAGCAGCAGCAACAACAGGAGAAACCATCATCGCCATCCCCAACTACAACGCGGAAGAACAACACGGTCCTCATCAACGCTGGAGCCCAGACACTTCTTCCGCTGACAACAACCATTAACGGTTCTAGTTGTCAAATTAAGTGGCTAGCTGATACTGGGTCTGAGGTCAACGCCATCAGTCACAAGGATTTCCTAAAACTTGGTCCCCAGGCTACATCCGCTCTATCACCCTACAAAATTGACGTTGTAGGGGCCAACAGCATTTCCCTGGGTCCAATCGGCACATTTCCAGCTACCCTCCAGCATTACGGACGCACATACTCTGCAACAGTTGGAGTGTTCCAACATGTCAGCACTCCGCTGCTCAGCTTAACCGGATGCAAGGAGTTGGGGTTAGTACCGCAAAACTGGCCCAACTATCAGCCAGCCACTCTTGCAGCCCGGTCTACATCCATCCAACATGCTTCACCTACATCCCCAAGTTCCGGCCCATATATCATCCCTCAACGGAACGAGGCCTCCGCACCAGAAACAATCTCTAATCGGCCACTCCAGCCAGGCACCATCGTCATCGCCCAAAATCCTCGCACTCGCCGCTGGAACCAAACGGCTACCATCGTGGAGGTCCAAGCATCCAGCTTCCTCCTCCAAACTAAAGACGGAAGGCTTCTCCGAAGACATCGTCGCCTCCTCCGTCCCCATCATCCTCCTGGCACATCCAACGAAGACACTGGCATACCGGCACCACGGCCGTCTTCTAGGATTCGAAGGCCCCCTGTCTTCTTTGCGCACTCCGTGCTGTTGTCCCAAAGGTACAACTCCGAGGGAGGGCATGAGGTATGTGTCAGTACACCCCATCATCCAGACGCGGCTTCCCCGCATGGCAATGCGGCAGACAGAATGTCTCCAGCCAGTAGGAAGCCGCCACCACATCCACACGCAACGCTGAAGAAGAAGTAGCGAGCAAGATCCCACTCGCATCATCATTCTCATCACTCTCTGTAAATGTGTGTCTAATTTCTAATCTTATAAATAAAAGCTAACTAACAACAGTTAACTAACTGCTATCACTCGAACCTCATTCATCATCAGCATCACACACATCGTGATCATACACTTATCTTTGGGGAAACTCAATGAACAGAGTTCTTTGTTTATTGAACCCATTTATGGGACACTTCAATTGGGAATGATAATTCTTTCAATGTTTCTTTTCTTAAAATATATTGAAAAAATGTATCCAGAGAATACCAAGAAAAAACAAGTTAGCATCCTGTTCACGATAAAATAGTGGGTTCAAGAAAACTGACCCATTTATTTGCTCGTTGATACATCATCTACATCAATATCTCAATAGACAGGTTGTTTTAATAGTCAAGTTAAACCTAAAGTCATAAAAATAAATGCTACCGTTAGAACGACTTTGTGTGACACATTTCCAATTAAAGGTGTGGCTCAGTTTATACGAGTAAAAATAAATCACTTCAGATATTTTTTTTCTGAAATAAAAGCATAAACATAAATATGTTATCACTTCGAACCATTTTGCTCACTCAGCTTCATTCATAACCACTCCAGTAGTATTACCTTTTTTATTCAGACATAAATAATGACATTATTGGTATGCGTCAAATGAAATGTTTATGGCAGCATTTTAAGGTCATACTTGAAAACATTGATAAAAAGGAAAGAAGGATGCATTATCTCAAAAACAAGATTCTTAAATTGCATAATATGTATCTTTACATAGCGCAATTCACACAACAGCACTGTTTCAGTTCTCCTTTTGTGTAAAGGTAACAAACATGTGAACTCCTTACCCCAATTTTTTTTTTCATTTTGTATTCCGTCGTCCAGGCATAAAGATGAACTGAAAAGATTCTGTCTTAGAAAATTCAAACATAGATTTACATTCAATTCATACATTTTTTGAAGCACTTCAATTTTGAATGTAAAACCAGCTTAAATTTTATCTTATCACACAAGTGAACTTTTTATGTGTAAATATTTCACTTGTAAAAACCTAAATTTTAATTTTTGTCTACTGTGCTTTTATTCAAAAAAAATTGTGTATTATCAAAAAAAAATCTACGCAAGTCCACTTCATGATGGAAAGGAAACATTGGATTGCTCTTGAGACGGGTCCGTACTTTTGGAATGCGGACGCCATTTACAACTTTTTAAAAGCAAGTTATGACACAATTAAGCCAGCTGTAGAAAGAATTCGAAAAGCGGAATTATCTGCTAGAGGGGTAAAGCCTAAGAGAAATAAGTCTGTTATAATGAGTGCACAAGTTTAAACCCCATAGGATAAAAAACTAGAAAGTTTTGTGAAACAGCTAAGTGGAGAAAGTGATAAGGTTTTCGGTGGTAATAAATGGGTGGAGATAATGGGAACTGATATTTTTGATATTTTAAAGTGCGACGAGTATAACGTTGACGTATTGAAAATAGATGACGATGAAAACAAGCAGGGATGTGTTGTTCAGCTTCTAAGGTTAATACGCAACAAAATGGAGCACATGAATAGCTATCCAGTTGAAATTAAACAAAATTTGCCAATGTTTTTTGGTGACTGGGCAGAACAAAAAAAGCTCACATTCAATGAGATATTTGTTTCGTATTGGACCACAACGTTTCCTACATTAGCTGCGTTTCTTTGGGCTAAATTTTACGAGTTCAGGATTGCTCTGAATACCCATTATTCTGTGCAAAATGGTTCTATTGGAAATAATTTATCTTTGATGCCGATTGATCGACCGAGTGACCTACATGTAAACCTAAATGATGTGATGACCTGTTTGAACGAGGCTCTGATTTCACACTTAGAAAAAGGTAAAATACCGTAATAAAATAACTGATAAAATTTTTAATAAAATTTGTAGAATAATTGTCAAATTCGAAAGCCAAGCAATAATTTCCAAAAGTCTCAATAAAGCGGGGATATTTTGGTCTACAGCTTGTTAGACAAAAATGCATTTCCAAATCGAACCTTTAAATAAAGGTGCTATTCCAATTAGCAATGTAGAAAATAAAAGCAAAAAATATATGCAATGTCTATTAATGATAACGAGTATGACTGGCTCTTTTTGGCAATTTTAACAATTAAAATATATAATATAGAGAGACTGATTTGTTTATTTTCACAGGCACTGTTTTAAAACGTTTCAAACTAAATGGAGGACCATTCTCACTAGAATTTAGAGCAATTCACGATTTGGGTAAAATATTGGGTAAAATCCCATCCATCAGTGTCGAGATATTATCAAGGGACAATCTGCAGCTTATTGTATCACATTCCACAACGCAACACAAACTGGAGTACGTTAGCAAACAGCGCCTTTCAATGGAAAAGATTATTTTAATTTTTTCTAATGACATTGGGCAAGATGAGGTATGGGCAGATTGCACAAATTGTGATTGCAAAATAGTTGTCTTCGGGAAGGAAGAAGACATGAGCGAAAGCAATATTTTAACTGCAGTGAGTAAATTTCAAGCTAAAAATACTAACACGGACCTATTTGAGTACCCAGTACAAGGGCACGAGCTAAGCGCACTTAAAAGAAATAGCATTTTTGAGCATGGTCAGGTGTACATTCATGGTAAAAACGTAAAAATCGGAGACATTTTTACGGAATGTACTGACAACGAGATATGTAATAAATTTTGTGGGGATTTTTTAAACCAGCTATTAAGGGGGAAGAAACCTGAACTTTTCAGTGGATATAAATTGCCACTTGTTGATCAAGCTTATGTCGAAAGGTCATTATATATTAATAATTATTTAAGGGTTAACCGGAACACTTTATGTACAGAATGTTGTTCTGTCAAACTTTTAGAATGTATCCGTATTACGAAGGCTGATTTACAAATGGGTCCGGATTTCACTAAAAAAATGACATATAATTCGAATGAAGGGTATGAAAGTTCTGAAAAATGTAAAAACACTCATGTAAACGAATACAATCGACCATACTATGTAAAATTCTACCTGCGTTTAGACGAAAATAATCACTTATACCACGTCGTTGGAGCATTTAAGAATGTGGAACGTTTACAACCGATAAGTCAAGGCATAGAAACAGTGTTTTTACAGAACACTGGTTACGAAAATCAGAAATCGTTCTTTATAATGGGAGAACCAGGTGGAGGCAAAACCAATTTACTCAAAAGCTTAGCCAAAAAACTCATAGAAGACCAGAAGTGCAGTTTAGTTATAATTGTTTCATTTCGTCAATTCGTAGATCGACTCGAAACTGAAATAAACGAAGATAAAAATCCTCACCTGGAAGTTTCAATTTTAAAGAAAACAATTGAGAAAATTCTTTTCTGTCTACAGAATTCCGAGAAATATTTTTTGAGTAAATGGCTTGATCGACAAAATGTTAGAAACCAAAATGGTCTAATTAACTTATTTCTTGACGGTCTAGACGAGGTTCAAACGAGTTCATTAAATGTGGCTCTGGATGCGTTGAAAATTATTCAAAATGAGTTGAAGACTATTCGATTGTGGGTGTCGTCACGTCAGCCATTTCCTTTTGACAAAAATATTTTCATACATGACAAAGTAGAAATTCTTCCTTTCACCCAAAAAGATCGGAAACTTTTTTTTGTAAATTATTTCCAAAAAAACAAACCAAACACTGATGCAGAGAAACTTGCTCAAAAGTGCACTGAATATATTAAAGGTGAAATCGAAAATCAATTAGAAACTCAATTTGCATTAACTCCATTGCAATGCACTATGTTTGCAGAGATTTATGAAGAAGCAGAGTTTTCTTCGCCTGAATTCAGTAAAGGCGATATGCCATTAAGCAAGGCAGATTTATATAAAGGATTTTTAACGAAAAAAATACACGTTTACATGAGAGAAAAATTGGACATTACAATGCAAGCCAAAAGGGCAGTGTTTCAACTTCTGGAAGATTGTTTATTTGAAGTTCATACTTATTTAGCCTTAGAGTTAATCATTCGCGGAAAATTTAAAAGACCACTGAATGCACGCAGATTTACAGTATCCGATTATCTTGATATGGGTATTGTTTATTCTTTAGAGCCGGTAATGTTCTTGCACAAAACATTTGCTGAGTATTTAGTTGCTCGGTTTATTTATCAGGAGATCATATCAGTAGTTGATATGACCGAGCGTGTAAATTTGACCTCAATCAATGATTTATTGGTTGAAGTGTTTTCCCCTTTATTTTTTAGACAGGATTTTAGGCATAATGTTGTATGCAAATTTTTAGAAGAAATGATGAACCAACATACATTTGATAATATGCTTTTAGTAAACAACCATTCTATGCAGCATCCAAATTTAGAAAATATTTCACAACTACTTGTTGAACAGGTGTATAGGAATTATCCTAACGTTTTCATGTTAGCCTTCAGGATTTGGTCTCATACTTTCGACGAACAGTTTTATAGTAAAGCTCTTGTGGCAGCGATGAAGAACAGTGAAATGGATTTCCCTTTGAATATCTTTATCAAATTGTGTGACATTTTTGGGCTGAGTGAAAAGGGAATGAGTATAACTAACAAGTTCGATTATGCTATATTTGAATCGGCACTAGAAAATGGTCGGTGTGATATTGCCAAATATCTAATTCAAACAAAAGGATGGTTCCAACCAAAAACATGGTGTCACATATCAAATATGCGACCAAACGGTGGGGGAATTCTGCACATTGTTGTAAATTCGTATATGTCTCAGAGACATTTTGATTTGTTAGAGTTGCTACGGGAGATTGCACAAAACAAACACTCCAGTACCAGTGAAACCACTGAAATAGTTAAAGAGGTTGATAATAATGGATATACCGCATTAATGAGCTTACCTTTATTTTCTGAAAATGATCACACAAACAAAAAACGAACATTTCTCGTTGAAAAGTTGGGTGCTGATGTAAATGCACTTTTACCAGATGGCACAAGTGTATTGTGTTTGATGACCCAGAAGGACAAGGGTAATTTTACTCGAGACGCTGCTGAAAATTATCACAAAACGTTAGAACTGTTCATAAATCACGGATATGACAAAATTAATTCAAGGAATGAAAATGGTTGGACTGCACTTGCATGTGCAATCCATGTTTTTGGTTCCAAATTAAAAGTAAAAACGCTCAGATTATTTCAGGACGCCAAATTCGATTTTAATGCAAAAGATAATAAAGGTCGTACTATTCTGTACTACTGTATTAAGTCAATCAAAAACGCGGCTTTTGTGATTCCGTTAGTTATATTCGGTTGTGATATTATGATAAGAAAAAAAGTGCAGTTTGTGTTTGGCTATGGATCTGCAAAAAATTGACATGTGCACCGTTTTGTGGAGAATGATGGCATTCTTGAAAATAGAACCATGTGGAGTAAAATGTAAACTGAAGTTAGAGAAAATAAAAGAGAAACTCAAAACAAACCAAACTATTTTCATCGATGATGGGCAACATGGCAATAAAGAAATTATTCAATTGTTAAAGGAACGTGGATACGTTCTTTAATGTACTGGTGAAATCAAACTTATAGTACGTACTAAAAAATTATAATAAGACATTACACCTATACGTTTTAAAAGGAATTTACAGAATGAATGAGATAATAATTGTACAAACCATTTTAATAGTGATAGTATACGTAAGACTTTATACTAAATATTATATAAGAATATCATTAAGAAACTATATTGACAAAGTTAGCATAAAGTTTTTTATGTATGTATTCTGTGTTCTTTGTTCAAAGCATATGAGAAAAATACAATAAATGCACTATTTTGAGTTGTTTATGACTTTTTTCTCCGTGGTTACCAAAACAAAAGTACCATATGTAGAGAAAAAATGCATACATGTATGCACGTATATTACTTTTTTTAATCTTATTTTTGCGTACTGACAATAAAAAGCACATGTGTATATTTCTGTAGATATTTACCACCAAACAAAGTCTAACACATCTTTGAATTTTTTTAACAGTCGAAAAGAAGCTGTTGTGGCTTAGCTACTCCAACTTCATTTAAAACTGACATGAAAGAAACTTATTCGACTTCTTTCATGAGCCAAAAATAACTGCGAAAACGCGTTCGACAAAAAATGGAGAAATATTTTGGTTAAATGTACAGATATTTAATTTATTTGCCACTAATTACATTCGGCCAACAATATTATTATGTTGGGTATATTTTGGGTGGTATAGTTCGCATAATGAAAGGAACAAGGAGACAAGGAAGGTTAGTGTTGTTTGAAACCCAGCAGTCAAGTCCCAGTTTATTCAAGAAAATGTACTTATTTAGTCTAACGTTTTACGTTAGACTGGACAAAAGTAAGCAATAAACAGTACACATAATACATAAGAACATTTAACATAAATAACGAAAAAGTATTGCATCAGATTTAGAGCGACGACAAGTTACTAGCTCATTGTGTGTCGATTAACACATCTCTGTATAATTTAACGTTATAGTGAGTAAACGTGGTAACCATCACTTATGAATCATGATAAATGAAACGTAGCTGTGGTCATCGTCAACATCTTAAAATGTAGACTTGAAACGTACTAAATTATGCAGGTTAACATTATAAGTAAAAAGTAGTCAAACGTCGTGATCTTACGTGACGTCATAAAATGTAGCATGTACAATGCAAAATGCATCGGCAATCGTAATTGAGTTACTTGTTAAGCTTACGAATGTAGGTATATTTATACCTAAAATAGTACATACATAACAATATTAGTTTTGATACCGCAAAATGTTTTATGTTTAAAGTCAATACGGTAAACTCATCTCCAACATTGATCAACAATGATCTAATTAAACAAAATCATTCTGAAACTTTTTTCTGCCTAGTGCACTAAATATAGCATGAAGATGAAGATCGCTATAATTCTTCACAGTATAACGCATATAGACTCGAATAGGAACACAAATCACCAGTCCTAGAATGATTTTCGGCTGCGATGCAATTAACAGAATCAAGATTCCAATCACCAGAAAAAATATGTTCAGGGGAAACCATAAATGACAACATGAAAGAGCTTTCTCTGGAGTGATGTTTTCATCTCTACTGCTTACTTTCAGGAGCCTGTTTGTCGCATAAAATTCCACTGCCACAAATGCAAATAGAATTAAAGCCGAGTAACCGAGGTAAACTGCAAATTAAAAAAGTGTTTTATTATAAAGCCATTTTAAATAAAACTTTAAATATATAAATGTTAATTTACCCAAGACTCCATCCGAGATGCGTTGATACTGCTTACATAAAACTACTACTCCAACTGGTAGTACCCCAATAAGTGTTAGTAGTCCACAAGCTAGACAACACTTAAAACGAACATTTATTCCAAATATTTTAGTGTAATTTAAATAATTACTTAAATTTCATATTTATGACAAATATTATTCAGATATATCATACCATATCTATTTGCCCAACACAATGAGCTTTAGAACGCTTTTCTTCGAAATTATTGGCCATTATAAGTGCCTTACCCGAACAAAATATCAAGTGGTTGTGGTTTAGCTGAAAAGTGGAGACTAATTTTCAGTTGCAATTTCCTCTGCTTTTTAGCTTGGCTAAATGTTGCGTTTATTAATAGATGGGTTACTAATAGCCTATTATTATGCTAATATGCAAACATTCAAAAAACAGTCAATTTTTTGAAGCAATATTCGCATAGAAAAAATACTATAAAATGGTGTCTACTTGGTTTGTTTATAATAGTTAATTAGATATATTACGGCAATACCTGGATAATGTAAAGCCGTTATAACCTCTCCACGTACAAGAAACGCTGATAACCACGTACTAGGAACACATTAGATCATCGCTATATCATTTTCTGTTTGCATAATAATCAGAATGTGAACGAAATATTTATGTGGCATTATTTTCATACTCACCTCAATATATGTCATGTGGTTTACCGCGGCCCAAGTACAAGCTTATTCATGCAACACAAAGTGACAGAACTGTTTATTTCAGTATAAATCTTCGTCAGTTAAAAATAGAAAATTAGTACTTAATTTTGCAACTTAAGTTCCAAGAATACGTGTTTAAACACTTATCTTGATGAAAGGAAATTGTATAAAAATAGCAACTACTTTAACAACTTGATTTTGCATATAAAAAAAATATTTAAACATGTTAGTTATTCAGGTGTCAGCTATGTATGTAAGTATCAACATCAAATTGATAAATTCAATCGAAAATGAAAAAAATTGTCTTATCGTTAGTTTTGCAAGAGTATCTGTACGAAACATGAATTTCAGCGTTCACCGAGAAAACACGAAAATAATACCAGTCATTTAACTTGTTTATATAGCAACCAGTCAAGTCAGAAAAAAAGATAAATAGATTGTTTTAATACGAATTAATTATATCCGCTAAAATTAACACCGCATGAAAATTTTAATCCAAAGGCTTGTTTGCCAACTAAATTAAAACATCAAATGTATATCAACTTATCCAATAATTTTAGGATGTGACTTAAAAAATTTATAATTTATTATTGTGTTATGTATGTAGTTCACTGAAGATTAAAATAACATTTTTGAATACTCGAAATCATTTTTTTCTGCTTATTATAACATTACTTAAAAAATGTATACCCAATATAAAGCAAAAATAATAAGTTTTATGCCAAAATCTATTTTCGTTAATATTTTATTTGAGACTTTTTATGGGACAGCCTTTTCAGTGTATAATTTTAATAAACTAGCTAGCTAGTTTTAGGTAATTTTAAGCGTTTATAACAAAATACAAGGAAATGCTTGTGGAATAAATAGCACATATAACTAAAACCGAATTATTACCCAACGCTTGCCCTAAAAAAATTAAAATCCAATTTCAAATATTACACCGTATTTTTTAAAAAATCCCATTAAAAAGGTATGTTCGTTGTAGGCTAATAATAAGAAATAAATATTACACAATGGATTTTTTCTAAGTTCCAGTTCCCCTAAACTACTCACAACAAACCCAAATTTTAAGAAACTCACATCGTTTTTTTTCCTGTCTAAAAACTTAGCAATGAAGAACACAAACTATATCGCCACTCCTCTTTTCCAACAAGCTTACAAACTGCACAAGATTATTTTCCGAAATGCCTATCCGTATCCAGTTGACATTACCGTAAAGAACCACACCATTTCTGTTGAATTTCTAACCGTTTTCAAATTCAAATTCATACCATTTCTCATTTCTGTACTAGTTATTACATTCGGAATTGGTTTATGGTGTTGTGTATTTTTACCCTTGCACAAGTTTTTCTGTCCATCATCATCAAATATAAAAGGGGTTCTGCCAATTATCGTTTGTATATTTCTGGGATCTGCATGCCTTCTCCAGTTGGGCAGTTATCTTACATACTACAAGTCAACCGAAATAGAAACTCTGATGAACCAACTGTTCGAGTTTGAACAAAATAGTAAGTCAAAATAACCAAAGATTTAGGATGCAAATTTGAAATTTAAAATATAGTCAAAACTGTAATTTTTTAATTTGTAGATTGCCAGTTTCGAAAACATAAGTCAATTGATTATCCTGGAATACTTCTTATTGCCATTCACATAGTTCTAGCACCATCAGCTGTGATGCTTCCACTAGTTGGAATACTACTTGAATTGGACCCATTCTATTACGTTTTTGAGCTAATTCTACCATCTATATATTACCGTAGCTTATCTCTAATAATTGGAATCCCTCTCTTGCGATTTTGTATTGGTTTGATTTGCGTTTTTGAATTTCAGCGATTTTTTACCGTTCTTTTATTTTTAACTCTGAGTTGTGTTAAAACATTGCTAGAATGCTTGAATGGCTTGACTCACATTCCTAAACACTCAGAACGAATCAGTATCGATTTATATTACAGACTTCGGGTTTTAGTAAATTCGGCCGACTACTTTGTTCGACATTTTGCTGCCCTTTTGCTATCATGTGGTCAGATTGTCGTAACATCATTTTGGTGGATTGCATTGAAATGTGGGCATGTCATTCCCAACTATCTTATAGTATTTTTCTATTTATTGGCCATTCTCACAAGTGCATTTATAGTTTTGATATTGCCACAAGCAGTGGAGATAGCTGAAAAGAGTAAGGAGTTCGTTTTGCACAAAAGGTCGACATATCACACATTTAATAGGTATAATAAGAACTACTATTATTATATAAGTTGGAGATCACATCGAATGCTTCGGGTTAGATTTGGTGCGCAGTTTACATTAAATAAGAACACGCCGACTAAATATCTTGAAGTTATGATGACTAACCTTACTAATGCGGTTTTTCTAATACAGCCATGAACATTTAATTAGTCTATTTTAATTGGACGCGAATAGTATCGAGGCCCTACGGATATGTTTCTAAGGTAGGTTAGGGGATTGAGCTTGTCCATTTTTTGAATACCAGATAGAAAAATATAATATAGTGCATTATGGCATGACTGTATATTGAAATCGATTTAATAATGTAATATATTGCTATAATTTAAAGTTCAATTTCGTTTTTTAATTCAAATAAGTTTTTTTTAAACTTTGTTTAGTTTTCATTAGGAACTACCTAAAATACATTTTTTAACTCGGTTTAATTTGAAATTTACCTATTTAAAAAAAGGTATGGTTTTAAAACAAAGTGAAACATATGATCTTAATTTCGGAAAACATTCTTAATGCTTGTTATTTTGTCAGAAAAATCAATATACAATATAAATAAATTGAATTTTATTCAATCTTTTCAAGTAATATTCAGGTCTTGTAAACCCATTTTACGAAGATCATATCTAAGCTTACTACATTGCCAACATTTCTTGAAAAATTCGTAGCTTACAAAGCTAACTTGTAAGCATAATGGTTAGCAAGTATATCCTACTGTGTAATAGGTTGCATACTGAAGAAATAGCATTTATACTTATTACTATAAGTTAGCAACTAGAGAGTTTATACTTGTAGAGCATTTTGTTTTTTTATATCTAAACTAGCTTAAGACTGCCAACAAAATTGATAAATTGCAAAAAATTGAATAAATTTTGAAAGCTAAACTCAAAGGAGATGAAGCTAACGAATTCAGATCCGGCATGGTCATTATTATCGAGAAACACAAAACCCCACAATACAAGATTAAACGAATAAGTTGGATCACAATAACAATCAAGACACTGAAACAAAATCGAGACATCGTCATTCTTAGTGCTGACAAAGGAAATTCTACGGTTATAATGAAACGGAACGACTATGAAAATAAAGTATTGGAACATTTAAATTCTCCAGATTACTCCAAGATTGACAGGGATCCCGTTGAAATAGCCAAAAAATCATTATCAAAAATCGTCGAGGAAAACTCTAACGTCTTATATATCAGACATAAAACTACTTTGAATAAACAACCAGATTCTGAAGATCAAAAGCAATGGGTACTCGATGGTATAAAACGATGGATTCCTTACGACCCCGTCACTCCAATATCTTATGGTCTACCCAAAATCCATAAGGGAGGTTATCCACTTCGCCCTATTGTCGACTTCAGAGGTTCCATTTCCTACAGATTAGCTAAACATCTTAATACAGCTCTCAAACACTACAACAAAACTTGGAAGTACAGCACAACTAACTCAGTAACATTTTTTCGAAAGTATTATAGACGTGTCCATTCCAACTGGCTACAAAATGGTATCATTCGATGTAAAATCGCTATTTACTAAAGTTCCTGTGGCATTCACGCTAAAATATTTGGAAAGAAGATTACAAGAAGACCACTCATGGAAAAAATTTACTTACTTCCGGTTTGAAGAAATAATGGAACTTTTGAAGACTTGCTCAAGCAACACTGTGTTCAGATTTAGGGACCACACACTGAAACAAGAAAATGGCCTTCCGATGGGTTCCCCTCTCAGTCCAATTTTAGCAGAATTTTGCATGCAATCGCTCGAAGAAAAAATGGTAGATAATCATCCTTTCATCAAATTTTGGGTTCGCTATGATGATGACGTCTATGCAATAGTCAATTCCAGAAAATCCAATGCCATCTTGAGTGAACTTAACAATTACCACCCCAGTATTCAATTCACCAGTTGTTTCGTATTTAAAATACGTTAGGATTTTAGTATTTGTATGTAAGTCTAATTTTACTCAAATTAATTTCAATTATTAGAATACACGT
>JAQFZG010003582.1:0-13329 GCA_034695465.1 Entomobrya nicoleti | reverse complement strand
AATACTGAAAGACAAAAACTACAACGAAAGAGTTTACTGATGAATGTTCCCCATGAATTTGCGAAAAATTATCTTCATAATCAACAAAATATAAAATATCTATGAGCATGGCTACTATTCATTAAGTTTCTGAAAAAATGTGTGCTTGTGTAATTTCCACAACTTTGAAAGCTTATGGAATTTCAATTCTATGCATGTGTATGTACTTTTTATTTTTTTATGAGTTTTAAAGGCTATTCTACATTTCTAAAAAAACTACTAAGGTAAGTCAAGTTTTGTATTTGGTTTTATGTTTTTGATTTTCTACCTAATTAGTTATTATGTATGCCTTTTAGCCATTTCAAAAAGTATGCTTCTTAATTTTAACAGATTCGTAAGCACAGAAATAGTAGCAAAGAAGATAATTGACTTAATGAGATTTCTTACTGATTCACAGACACAACAGGTAAATGATGGGGTGAGTTGATGATACGATTTCACTGATGACTTGAATTGATGAACAGCACAGTCTTCACACTCACAGGGCGTTTGGGTTGTCTTGATTTTTCTTTGCACAGCTACGAGATTTCCACATCCGTAGACTGATCAGTTATCCCCACAGGTTTTTCAGTATACCTCAATTAGCTTGAAAGCTTAATTTTAAATTAAACGATCACGGTTCTTATCCATATGGCAGGAAACTTGACTTTTACCGCAAACCAACTTTTACACAAAAACTAAATTTCTGAAAAAATTTTAGTTTCCCAATCCTTGAGGTTTCCAGATCCTGCCAATCGCCATGTGTAAGTATGATGTGATGCCACACCAGGTTCTCTGATAACCACAAGGATGGATAATATATGACAATGACTAGACTGGACAAGTGTAGAGATCGGAGACAAGACAGAGACTAAATCTTTATTTCTCAAACATCTCCTCAGAACAACTCCATGCACGCATTAGATCAATTCTAGCGTGCAGATATCATATTCTGTACAAAGTATCGGGGTATTATGATACACTCAATGATGATGTAGCATGAAGCTTACATCTCATTACATCCGCCCATGGAGTATTACAAGTAGATGTTAAAGTGAGATATCGTACCCCCAAATCATACATTTGCCTTAAAATCGCCGCATTATTTTCAATCGAGTGGCCTCCATCTACACCAATTAAACTAGCTATTTTACCACTCGTTCCCTCTCCTTTAAAATAGCTTGTTTTCATTACACATGCAGCTGTTGTACAAAAGGTCATGTGATTTGGGTATCCATTTATTAGCCTTTTAATCACATCGATTTGCTCAAGTACCTGAACCACTACATTTTTAGTATGATGGGCACATGGGATATAGGCTGACCCAAACTGGGCACCCACGTGACCTTTTCGCAAGCGTACCAGGTCAGTATGCGACTTAGTTGAGTTGTTATAGCTTTTCCAGGGTTCTACCAAACTGAGATCGCTGGAGAAATCAAAGTTGTCGTTTAGTTGATTTTTCAATATTTTTCGAATATTCCATGCCAACTTGTTATGTCCATCAAATACTGGATATATTTCAAGTAGTTTGTTGGCCTTCTCGTTGTAGCTCCAATAGTTCATTAAATTGATTTTTTTGAAGTGCTTCAAAGCGATCGAATCGTTTTCCAAGTTTGATACCGTCCACATTTTAATAGATTTCAGGGATGTTGTGTTTTCTTTGGAAGACTTCCATGAGATTTTATTTATTAAGGCGTATCGAAACACGACGAGAACTGTAAATTTCACGATATTGGTGGATACGATAAGTATGTATATCATTTTAGCTAAGAAACGGATATAACATTTTTTTATTTGCACTTTAGATAAATTTTTGTTAAATTTATGAATTTTTTTTCTAAATTACGTGGCATCCTTCCAGTTTTCGTTTTTGGATGGGGAACACTCCAAATACACTGTTTTAGAAAATATAATGAAGTTGCTATTTAATTTCAAATCAAAATAACGAATTATTTTTCGACGAGAAAGTTGAATTATTTATTATAACTGCAGCTATATACTTATATAGCAGGCTAATTAATTGTCTAAAATATGGGGGTATTTCATGCAAAAGTCGAACTCCAACTTAGCCAACTAGTATATGAAACCATTTTTCACCTGATGGGCTGAGCAAATACTCCATCCGACATATTACTTTATCAAATTTTATACAACCTTTTTCGATGCCTTTCTTTCTTATAAAAACTTTCTCATTACATCTCATTCCGCATATTTTTCTACTTTCTATCAATTTTTTTCTGATTTTAAATCGTAATTAACTAAAATTCTTATGTCACTCATTACTTAACATTGGAAAAGGTATATATTAGTAGTAATCTCAGAGATAGCAAGAGAGATAAATAACTTAGATGTGAAGAAATCTAACGAAAATTGTGAGATGATATGAATAGAAGATATATAAGTTGTGTCAACGAGTAGATTGCCCCAGTACATTCATACTGGGTGTATGTATATATATTTATGTATAATATTTTTTTTATGGGGAAAATGAATTTTGTAACCCCGCAATTCATTTGAATAGAAAGCACACTTTCTTTGTTCCTTGATTTGATGTGTGAGCTAAGGAATCAGTGTAGTAGCAGTAGCACAAGTAAGAAGCACTTTAGTCTTTGAGTGTGAAGGTTGCTTTGGCAGAGCAGTCGGATGCTGGCCTACCTTTTACATTTTAATTGTTAAAGTAAATTAAGTTTTAATTGTTTATAACCGGAAGTTATTAATAAATAATTAACTGCTTTATTCTAAATATTTCCCTGAGCCTTTGGACAAATTTATTTAATTAATAGTGAATCATCCTGAAAACGGGCAGTAAAATAAGTCCCCTAAAGCATATTGCGTAATTATTACGTAGAAAGCTACCAACCATCGAAGTAAAAGGGTTTGTCGTGATCCTTGAGATATCGTCAGAACTCCAACGACAAGTTGACATACTTATTTCAAGGTGAAGAGAAACCCACTAAAAGCATAATTTATGTAATTATATTTCCGTTTTTTAAATGGTAACCCTACAAGTTATCATCTGCATTGTTCAGTGCAATCTCAATCATTATTGCTTTTCTATGGACCCTTTCACGACAAGAACGTTTTCTGTGAGCATACCTGCAAATGAAGGATATGAGATGCTTAGAATGTGTCATGTTATGTTAACATCTCTAAGTGGTTTGGTTGCATGACAACGAGTATTGCGATGAGCACTAATATGTCTTGAGTTTTTTTTGAATACTTTTGGCACAATTGAAATGAGAGAGACGTCATTCCCACACAATTGATTTTGTGTGGGAATAACGGCTTTCTTTTTCGGAACTCGGTTCAAAAATCGTGAAACAAATTCGACAGAAATTAGCTCCTACATTTCATTTTGATGATTAAGGTGTCATTTAATTTAAGAAATTTAAATTCTGTAGCGGCTTGCTGTTCAGCGATGTAAATTTAGACTTTATGGCAAAGTTATGGTAGTCTTAATCCAAAAATTGGTTTCTAAGGAAAATTGTGGTAACTGAGGAATTTTTTTTTCATTAAAACACACATAACTTTTGTATAAATTCACCATTTACATTTCTGAACAACTCAACTTTCAAATGGTCAAGATCAGCTTTTGAGTAGGGTACGATATACACGTCTACTCTAACAAAACTGGTAGTACCGGTTAAAAATTTCTTGTAAAATCATATAATTTTATTTTGAACCTTTAATAATAATCTGTGGATCAGTTTGTATAAGTCACATGGGGGTTTACCAACTTGTACATCAGTCTAGCTGAACTCATGTTATTACTGTAACGATAAAAATAACTAATATATAGATTTTTATCAACGATTGACTTTTTCAAAAAGTAATGATTAAGTTTGCTCAGAAAGTTCAACTGCTGCGGCATGTGGGGCAAGTTGAAAAACATTATAATTTGTTGCAACATTTAAATGGTTCCGATGCTTAATTAATTATAATTGTAAAACAAACGTAGATTTTAAACAGGATTATATTTTGAATTCAAAATTCGAATATTGATAAACTCCAGATAAACTTAAAGCACTCAAACCAATAAACTTGTGACTTATTAGTACAAGTAATATGACGTGAAAAACGAGCTGAACAGAAAGGAGAACGAAAATCAGTTTTTTAAACGAGGTCCAACTTTCACCTTTTCTACTCTTTCGTCTATAAAAGCCGAACACTGAAAAGGGTTGCTAAGCAAACCGAGAGCAACAGCATTTCTTATAGTGTGATTGTTTGTAAAGCAACTTATAGCCCATCAGCACACAAGCGATAAAACAGCAGTCATGTCTTCTTTTTTTTGCTCTGCTAGGGAGGTTGACAGGAGTGTCGAATTCAAGTTGCAAACTGTTTCAGGAATTGGATCAATACTTTTGTTTCTTATTTTAATCACAACTATTTTATTATTAAGAAATAACGTTGGTCTCATAGTGCTATAGAATAAAAATTACAATTTAGTATACTGCATTTTACAACAGTACTGGTAAGTTGAAAACAAAGTTAATTTTAAATACATTTTTGCCAACGAGACGAGTCTGTATTATTCCAAAAAAAGAAAATCAATACAAAACGTTAAATAAATAAATAAGTTAAACTATTCCATTATTTAAGCATTTGGTAGAGCAAATCCAGAAAATCTATGCAGTGCACACGTTATATCAATGCTAATGTACAAATTGACTTAAAACTGTAACCAGTGTAGCATAAAAGGATATTAAATTTTTTAACCCTGTGGCAGATAAAATCAATGGACATGTCAAGCATAAAAATAAAATAAGTATTTATTAGTTCATACAATAATCAATAGCCAAGCCATATATAGAAAATAAAATGGACCTGAAAAAATGTCAAAGTTTTCCACTTTAATTTTATTTTTTTTTGTCAACAGTTTTATAGCTCATGATTGTGATAAAACTGCTGAAAACGGAGCAAAAGTTTTAGGAAAATTGAAACTAATAAAAGTTTTTATTTGCTACAGAAACGCTTAAGTGTTTAAATCAAATAAGAAACTTTCAAAACTATAACCGTATACCGATTCGATCAAAACCTAACTGAAATATTTAAAAAATATATATTTAAAATTCTCAAATAAGAACATTTTGTTTTAGTTTCAAATTTCAAAATGATATCACAACATTTCATAAATTTGCTCATATGGCGATTTCGTCTATCTGTCTTCTATTCCTACACTGTATACTTAATTTGGGATCCCAAACAAGAACGTTTTGTAGCCACTCAAGGGCCCCTATTTTGGAATGCTTTAATGTGCATCACGCTTGGTTCTACGTACTGTGCATTGCTCGGCTCACACTTACTCTTCAAAGCATTCTCGGATGAAAGTGAGATTGGAGAAGGATCCCAACTCGCTTCATACATATTAGGATGGACCGAATTTGTAATAATGTTGGTAACATTATTACTATCAGTGTACACAGGACATCGCAGAAAGGATATGATTGAAATGTACAACGAAATTTGGAAATATACAAAAACGATAAAAGGTAACAAATTTAATTTTTCCCTAAATATTAAAAAACGTATTTATAAACTGACTATTTAATTTCCTCAAAAAATTTGTAACAGATTTAATGAAACGGAACAAAGTTACTAATGATCCATTTGTTAAACGAACACAAAAAATGGGAGAATTTTTCCTACAACTTTTATTTCTCGCTTCAGTTTTTCTTCCTTTTGGATTCGCATTGTCTTTAAGTTCGAACGTTGAACCAACCCACATTTTGCTCAAGGATCTGTTCGAAATTGACGTGAAAATTGGATGGAGTTATCTTCCATTCCTTTTTATTGCAACGTTACCACTATTTGCGGCTTTAGTTCTTATTTATTATGCGCTAGCACTAGGACTAATGTATATGCAATTTCTAGAATCTAGTATTTATCTAATTACCCCAAAGTCATTTAAGCTAGTTCCCATTAAATTTAAATCCAAGTCTAATTATAAATTTATGTACGAATTTTCCACGCCATTGTTTCGAAAAATTGACGAATCCGATTTAATTCTCCTTTATAGAATTCAACAAACTTTTAATAGGCTTATCAATGATATATTTGCAAATATTTTTGTGTCTCAGCACCAATTAGGATTTTTGTGTGTTTTTGTTGGCTTATTTTACACACTCTTTTATAAAGGGGCCGATATTGGAAGTGGAGAATTTATACTTGTAGTTACACTATGTATAGCTATTCTATTAGTCCTTATTGTAGAATTCTTACTAAGCAATAAGAGTGGATATCATGATGATATTTCTAAGCGTTTTGCGGTGGATATGGGTACTCGAATATTGAATAGGAGGTTGCAATACTACAAGTTTTTGAAGAGCACCTGGAAATTAAAGTTTAATGTTGCATATCCATTTTATGATATTAGTAGAGAAACTTTTCCACAGTTTGTTAGTCAAGGTATTGATTTCTTTATTACTTTGGCTACCATTTAGTTACATTTAGTGATTATTTCTGCTATAATTAATTAATTTATAAGTGGAGTATAGATTTTTTACATTAATCATGATCGAATTTCTTATATTAGCATATTGACAAAGGTACCATACATCAGGTCACTATTTTTCAAGCTAAATTCACTCAATCTGTTAAATATTTCAACATTTTTTTACAATAATAATAAAGCGAATAATACGGTTTGAAATATTCCCACATTTTTTATCCCATTTCACCAAAATTCTAAATAAACCCTTTATGCTCCAGCTCCCTCTTAGAAATCACACTCTCCATCGGTTTAATCCACCTATATTTAGCCAGCTCATTCCTAACATTTTCAACTCCTTCTATCACCCGCAATATATTCAAATACGAAACCTTCCTCACATTTTCCAGGGACCATCCAATTCTAATCAGCTCTCCAAACAAACGAGGATATTTAGAAGTATCTTCAAGTCCCAATATTGTTGAATCCATACCATCGAATCCTGCCCCAATCCCCACAAAATTTACTCCAATCACCCTTCTCACATGCTCAATATGCTTAACCACATCAATAAATGTAGCTCTTTGACGATTTTCCCCACAGTATATTTCGTCTCCAATAAAGTTGATCATTATAACGCCACCATTTGCCCCCTTCAAAAAAACAACCAACCAAAATCCCACTTAAATTTTTATCTAAAATTTTAGACTAATTTTCTTTTATCTAAAAAATATGGTATTGCCTTACCAGCATTTTTAAGACTTGATCATCCACATTCCAATACACATCACAAACAGCTTTGACCCCCGAATGGGAAAAAATCACTGGAGACTTTGATCTCTTGAGAGCCGCCATCATTGTCTGTTTACTCGAATGAGTTAAATCGACAATCATTCCAATTCGATTCATTTCATCTATCAATTCCAATCCCCAATGTGATAATCCCCAGTTCACAGGCTTTATATATTCATTTTCCTCATCAACCATATTCGAATCCGCCCATGGAGTATTACAAGTAGATGTTAAAGTGAGATACCGTACCCCCAAATCATACATTTGCCTTAAAATCGCTCCACTATTTTCAATCAAGTGACCTCCATCTAGACCAATTAAACTGGCAATTTTACCCGTTCCCCTTTCTTTCAAATAGCTTGTTTTCATTACACATTCAGCTGTTGTACAAAAGGTCATGTGATTTGGGTATCCATTTATTAGCCTTTTAATTACATCAATTTGCTCAAGTGCTGAAATCACAACATTTTTATTTTCATTATCCCGACAAGGGATAAATGCTGACCAGAACTGGGCACCCACGTGACCTTTTCGTAAGCGTACAAGGTCGGTATGCGACTTGGTTGAGTTGCTATAGCTTTTCCAGGGTTCTACCAAACTGAGATCTTTAGAAAAGTTGAAATCGTCATTCAGCTGATTATTCAATATTTTCCGAATGTTCCATGCCAAGTCGTTATGTCCATCAAATACTGGGTATATTTCAAGTAGTTTTCTGGCCTTCTCGTTGTAGCTCCAATGGTCCATTGAATCGATTTTTTGGAGATTTTTTAAAGTAATTGTATCGTTGTCCAGGTTTGACACAGTCCAGATTTTAATAGATTTGATGGGTTTTGTGTTTTCCTCGGGAGATATCCAAGACAGTTTAATTATGTAAGCGGATCGAAGCACGGCAAGGATGGTAAATACCACAATAATTGTGGAGACCACAAGAATGTATGTCAATTTAGCTATTGAAATTTAATTCCACAAATGTATATGAATCGATTATTGTAATTTTTATTTAAAAAGATAATAATTAAAAAAACTTACGTGACATAGTCCCAAATTTGTTTTTAGAATGGCAATTATTCAAGTATGTATTTTTCAGATTAATAAAATAACTTTAAAAATGTACTTATATTTTAATCAAAAGTTAAATATTGTTGACAAGAAAGTTAATTTTTTTATTACAGGTACAGCTGTATTGCAGGCTAATTAGATGCTAAATTTGCTTTAAAAAATATGTAGGTATTCTATGCAAAAGTTGAAATCCAACTGAACCAACAAGTACATGATACCATTTCACCTATGGGTGATGTTTCCATAATGACGTGGCTATGCTGAGCAAATACTGCATGAGACGTTTATACATCTGCTTAAGATGCTTTTCTTCCTTTTTATAATCTCATTTCATCATCTCACTCTACACACCTTTTGCACTTGTAGCATTTCAGTGATATAAATGTGATATCAAAAGGGAAAGAAGCAAATGCGTATTTACTGTAGATACGTTCTTCCCGACGACAAAATGGAGCAAAAATTAGGATATCGATAGCATTCGGATACTTCTGCGAAAACTGAACAAAACAAGTAAAAAGGTGAATGGTGTGATAATATGTAATTTGAGATGTAATGGTTAGATAAAAGGAATGCGTTGAAAAGAATTTTTTTTCAAGATTCAATTACACATCGAACAAAGGTGAAAAAAGAAAGAAAATGAATTACTTGAGACGCTTCATGAAGAAGCCACTTGATCTAATGAGTTACATGTGTATATATATTCTCCCTCTCTCTCTTGATATGTAATCACACAAAAGAAAGTGTAAATTGTCAAAGTAGAGGAGTTTGTATCAAATATTGGAAATTCGATTACTCAATAAATGGTATACTTGCTATTATATGTAACTTAGCATTGGTAGAACTATGGCGCAATGGTTTTTTCCTATTCGAGTGTTTTCGTTATTTTTCAAATAAACGTTATATTTATGGCCATATTACCATTACCATGTTAAATACATATGTATGCGTATATACTTTTTTAGAATATATTCATGTATAGTTATCTCAGAGCTTGGATGATATAGATCATTATATTTGCAGAAATCTTAAGATGCCATGAGAAGTTTAGTTGTTCTACTTATTTCAAGGTGATGAAGCATTAAAGAAACCTACTTAAAGAATAATTTAATTATCTTTTAGCTTTTCAAGTGTTTAACCCTACAAGTTATGATGTGATTTAGTTTTGACTTCTATCATAATTGCTTTGCTATATATTAATCCTTTTACCCCAAGAAACTCTTGCCTGAAAATGAAAGATATTTTAAGATACTTAGAATATGTCATGTAAGGCTTACATGTTTAAGTGCTTTGGTTTTATGACGGGTATTGTGAGAAGATGTAAAGTGACTTGAGTTTTTAGTACCTTTGTCATATATGAAATGGGAGAAAGGTAGATTTTGTGTGGTAATGACAGCTTATATTGCACTGTCAGATTTATTGTGTTTGTGGGTTTCCTTTGTGTATACAAGCGTGTCTTAGAGTATATTGGTGAAGTGGGAAGAGAATAATGAATCTTAAATTTACAAGGATACAAATATGTAAGGTGATATGTATATAACAAGTGTAAAAACTTAAGAGATGAAATCTCAGTGGTAAGCAGTGAGCACTACTGTAGATGCTAAAAGACATTATAAAATTGATACGTACCTAACTAAGGCATTGTTTAAATACGTTAATACGAAGACGCTTATTGCCAAATTACCGTAACCTTTTGAGAAATAATTATTGTTAGTTTCTTAAAAAAAATCGAGCTTCGTCTAACATGTTAAAAGTATATTTTGAAAACTTAGAGAATATTTTGTATGGAAATGTCAACTTATAAATAGACAACTTAATTTTCCCTAATTATGTCGGTAAGTATTTAAATATTGATTGAAATATTAACTAATCCGTTTCTTATTCCTTAAATTCCAAAAATTGATATAGAATAGGAGGTGTGCAAAGTTTGACTATTGGAGGTTTATGTATATGGCGTAGCTGTTCAACAATTTTACAATTTCACTAATTGTCGTCTTTGGAGACTGAAAATCATAGTGTACGTACAACTTGAGACGATAAATTTAAATCTCAGGTCAGATTTAAGTTTTGATCTTTCACTGCCGAGTGGGAACCCCAGCACAAATAAATTAAGGGTTAGCAGGCTGAAACCAAAACATATGGGTAATTAAAGCGGCATATTTTGAATTTAAGATAGTAACTTGAGTTTTGACCGGATGGCAGTTAAAAGGTAGGTTGAGGTTACGAAAAGGGCGAAAGTTAAGAAATGGGTTATGGTTAGGATGTTGGTTGGGGTTAGAGAATGAATGGGTTTTGTGAATCAGTACTCCTATCTAGCAGCCCGAGATTTTATCACGGGCTATCCAACTAGTATTTCATTAATAGGTGACTGAACTTAGGAGAATGCCTTTTAAATAATAGTCTTGTTGTATAATTGTATAATGTGGAGCTGATGCTCGCCGGAGAATCTGAAATATAAAAACATGACAACTCTCCGTTAACTGGGATAAAGAGTCGACTAATAACTACTTTTGATTGGATTACATCAAATTGGTGGATAAAAATTAATGATATAGTACTACGGCCAATTATTACAGCTTCAGTTATGTGCTTACAATGCAAGTGCACACTCAGTCCATTGAGAAGACAAATAAAAAATACATGTAGTTGTACAGTTTTTGATGCTGATTAAGAATAAAAGAACCATTTTCCCGAATGGACACGTTTGGCTGGCTTATCAGCTGTTTTTGTTGACATAAATAGGCGCGCACCCCTTGCTTTTCAAGGGCCACGTACACACAAGCAAGCGTATGCACGTAAACAAAACACCACGACGAATATTCCGCTGAACTGTGCTACTTGCTGTTTTGTGATGGTTTTAATTTGATGTACTAGTTGTGGGAGTTTTAATTCGATTAATTAGTTTTGTGATTAATTAAATAATTCAAGCATAAATCACGACTAGAATCAGTTCTCTAAAACTAATTTGTTAGCAAAACAATTTTCAACATACATAAAATAATTCTCGTGTTTTACTATAAAACAATGAAATTATATGAACTTTATGATAAAATATTAATAGGACAACTAGAACAATAGCAAAACCAACAAAACACTAGCCAGACCATACTAATAATGATATCAAGCTTACAGTTGTCAATCAGTTATGTATTTAATTAAATTAATTACAAAACTAGTCAAATGAATTCAAATAGGACAAATATCACAGTGCAGCACAGCAAGTAGCATAGTTCAGAGCAATCAAGCGATGTGATGCTTTGTTTGAGCGAGTATGCTCGTACCCTTGTGCGTGACACTTGGCTAGCAAGCAGCGCGCGCCTATTTATGTCAACAAAAACAGCTGATTAGTCAGCCAAATATGTCCATTCGGGAAAACGGTTCTTATATTCTTAATCAGCGTTAAAAACTGTATAACAACATGTATTTTTCATTTGTCTTCTCAATGGACTGTGTGTGAACTTGCATTGTTAGCTCCCATTATGTTTGGCAATGCTTTTTCAAGGTAAGATCATTTAAAGTGTAATTTCCCTTTGGCTAGTTTAATCTTGAAATTCGGGTTAACACTATATTTTGTTTACTGTTCTAGATTAGCAGATATAATATAGTTTACATGGACACAACTCGCATACAGCACAGTTCTACCGACAACTTTAACTTTTTAAAACATTCTGCAATTTAATTCAACAAAATATGTTGAAAAATGTTATAACCATATCAATAATAGACATTTCATTACCGTTTTCAATATTAGTCATGCTGTTTAATGGAAATAATGAAAAATCAAATACTTTGATGATATCTGCCATGCTGATTGCATTATGTGATGGTATTGCAATAATAATGGAAGTCATTGTTCTGTCCTTTTTTTAATTTTCGGTATTTCTTCACGGTCCGTGGATAATAATACGAACGTAAGAATTGTGTTATTTTGCTCTGAATTTTGTTGATTTCCAGATTCGATTGAACTGACCATGTAACTATTCCATAGTCTGTTATGCTGCTGACAAACGCTGAACATTCTTTTTAGTGTGTACATTCTCGATAACGCTGCGTTTACTTTTATTTCGACTGATTCCAAGTGCTGCTTAAAGGACAAGATCGAAATTCATTCCAAGACACTTAAACACTGGCACTAATTCCATTTCTTCATTATCAAGCATGATCTTCGGCAATGTTGTATCCTTTCTCTTATGAAAAATCAATGCTTTTGTTTTACCTACGTTTATTTTAAGTTTATTTTGAGTGCACCATTCACCTAAACTAATTAAACACTTATTCATTTTCTCTACTCCATCATGTATAACCGTACATTTTATGTATATCACACAGTCATCCGCGTACATGATGTAGTCGAGGTTAATAGCCTCATTAATATCATTTACATATAGACTATAAAACAAACTTCCGGTACAGCTTCCTGGTGGGACCACAGAGCTAATTTTATAGTATTTAGATTTAAAATCGCCATTTTTTACACGAAATATCCTTCCCGTAAAAAACTGTGTATTAATTTTATCAGTTTCGGGGCCAAACCGAATTTATACATTAATTTCTCAGTAGTAAGTCTTGACTGACCGAATCAATTGCTTTGGAAAAGTCAATATAGACTGCTAACACTTTTCCTTTTGTTTTGTTAAAGCCATCATAGATTTCGTGAGAGAATTTTGTTGTAGCTGTTCCACAAGATCTCCCTATCCTAAATCCATGCTGATTGTCATCCAATTTATCTTCCACTGCACTGGATATTCGATTATACAAAATTCTTTCGAACACTTTAGTTAAGTATGTCAAACCGAATATTTCACGATATGAACTTGAGCTACTTTTTTTACCATTTCCTTTATAAAGGGGTAACACTTTTAAAACATTGCGGAATTATTGTCGTGATCCAAATTAAATTAAAAAGCGTTGTCAGAGGCTTTATTAATGCGATAGGAAATTCCTTAAATATTCTCCTATGAATATGTAGTTGTGACGTAGCTCCTTTTTTGACTTTTGAAATTGCAGCTAATACTTCACCTTCAGCAACTTCTCCA
>JAQFZG010003581.1:0-13330 GCA_034695465.1 Entomobrya nicoleti | reverse complement strand
GGCATTGTCACTCATTCGTCCAGTTGTAGCGGATTCATTGAATAAATCCTTGATAAGCTTGTGATCGGTAATGACGATGGCACTATTTTAACAAATAAATATTAACACGTTTTCCGGAAAATGTCCAACTAAAAATATATCAAATTGCAGCTCACTCTTCTAATCCCAATTTAAATCTATAAATGTTTCGCCCATTTCGTAAATGTGAGATGGGGTCGGAATCCAATCTGTAGCAAATTTCCAAGTAGCGGCAATGGTGTTGGTCCTGATAACAATCATATTTATTGGAGATGAATTTTTATATTATTTTTATTATAAAATTTATTTTATTAGCAAACCTGGAAGTTTATTTCCTGTATTGGTATTAGGCTTTCGTAAAAATAAAACTCCTATCAAAAATGCACAAGCACACAAAATAATTGTTAGAAACATTATTTATTATTTTTTTACACTCTACACCTCTTCATGTTTTTGTAGAATAACTGAGTTACATCTGACTTGGATAGACGACAAGCTGATACTAAAGTTTTTTTCTTGGCATTTTTCAGCCAAAACATTTCCAAGGTCATCATTACCTAAGGTTAGTGCTTTGATGCTAAACAACTGTATGTTGTACAACTCAATATTTACAATACTTGAATTGGTGGATGCAATGTTTTAATAACATGTATCCTAAAACAAGTTTTTTATGCAGCTAGATAACACATAAAATGTCATGTGACTAGACCATATTATGTGTGCCGTAACAGGGTACATTTTTTCCAGCTTTTGCGTGCTTCCCAAAAACTGGCATTGCTCAGGAATCACAAACTGGTTTTGTTAGCCAACAGAAAAATAGTGTAATATCAGAAAAGTGTAATTGGGTATTTCATATACCTGTCTACTAAAAATCCGATTAAAATAATAGATGAAAAACTTTTGGAATGTGTTTTTTATAATGTTTGTTAATGTATTTATTTAATATGATGATAAACAATGTCGTTTTCTAGTATAAATTGAATAATATGTAATGTATATTCTGACGTGAAGACTGACACTTTTAGGTGAAGTACAAACGTTTTTGAGAATTACATAAGATGGAAACTATGAATTGATATTCTATATGCCGTGTGAATTTTTTTTATGACGACATGTGGTCATGTAAAACACATCAGGGCACTATATTCCTGATTGTATTAAAAATACAAATATTCATCATAACTTTCTCGACGACACCGAAATCTTAAACGGCTTCGGTCTTAATATTAATCCAAAGTCTGCTTCCAAATCTGCCCTTTTATCCTTGTTATCCTGATCTGGCCGAATGTCAAACTGTTGAAATATGCTAGCCACGAATAAAAACAAAGTATCCTTTCCAAACGTATCCCCGATGCATTTCCTTTTCCCCTCCGAAAATGGAATGAGTGCATCATTTTGCACAAACTTGGTTCTATCCTCGTTTAAAAATCGTTCTGGTCTGAAGGTCTCTGGATCCCCCCAAATTTTAGGATCATGATGCACAGCGTACAGGTTGGGAAATATCGTTGCTCCTTTTTGGAAATGATAACCATTAAAAATCAAGTCGGACTGCATTGCATGCGGGATTCCCATCGGAGCTACGGAAGAAATTCGTAGAATTTCAGAAATCACTGCTTCGGTGTATGGCATGCTGTAGATGAAGTATGCAAAATAGAATATTAGCGTAATAATATAAACTTTTCTCTAAATAAACATATTATATTCAAATTACTCACTTGACTCTGTCCGATAGCGATGGCAAGCGTGAACCAACTACGCTATCAATTTCCTTCCTTAGACGTTTTTGTGTTCCTTGGTGTTCACTCAAATAAAGCATAGTCCAGGATAATGACGCTGATCTAAATGAAAAATTTTAAGTTTCACTTATCCGTAACTTTGCATTATATAATAATACATTAAAAAATACTCACAAAGTTTCAGATCCAGCAAAGAACAAGTCAAATACTCCAGCAGTAATATTGGCTCCTAGTAAAATATGCAAAAAATATATAATTTTTGTGGAATGAAGTTCAACAAAAAAGCTAAAGACGAATTTCAATAAATTACTTACTTCCAGCATCCTTATAAAAACTGGAATTAGGATCAGTCTCGTTCCCAACTTCAAACATATGGTGATCAATATAGTCTCTTAAAGTTTTTAAAACGGTTGTTATTACGAACTTATTAACTACCAATTAGCGTAGCTATGTATTTAATGTGCTCGATATCCTGTCTGTCTGTGTGTGTGTCTGTCTGTCTGTGAACACGGTATCTCAAAAACTACTTGACTGATTGACACCAAATTTGGTACATAGACACCTTGGGTGAAGACCTTCTATCTGATTGAATTTCAGACCCAGGGGTCAAACGTGACCCGAGATAATGTCACATGCATTTTAAATGGCAATTTTTTTATGGTCGATTCTAATACAGAATCAACAGGTGATCAAAGTAAAATGCACTTCAGACCCCCATACCCCCTGTGACCCGAGATATAAGGGTCACAAGGTCACATGCATTTTAAATGGCATTTTTTTATCGTCGAATACCAGACAGGACCACAATGGAATGCATTTCAGACGTCAATATTGCCCCTGACTTTAGATATGGGAGTCAAAAGGTCACATTTTCAATGGCAATTTTTTTAACTGTCGATTCTGACATATATACATACATGAACGTACAAAATCGTACTTAAATGTACATATACGTTCATATACATCACATCTTTCCCCGCCATCGATAGTTGCATATCAGAACTTTACATTCTTCTCGTTATTTTTGAATATTCATCTTAAAATGCTTTTAAGTACAAATTTTTATAATAGACGATTTGTTATTGTTACCGTAATTCCGTAGGATCAAAAGTTTCCTCGTGTTTTCTAATAGACTCTTCAACCAATTCCATCATTTTGTCTACACTTTTCTGATACTGGTTCCATCGAAAAAAATTAGGAGCGATAAATCTTAGCAATGGAGCAAATAATAACCCGTTTGTCGACACATTCATGATTTCTCTAAAAACGTTTCAAAAGTAAACTTTAAATGTAGTCAACAAGTAATAAAGTGTTGTGGATCGATTCTTACTTGAAAAAATCATCCATCGCATCGAAAATGGCTGGTCGACTTTCCTCCCATTTACATCTTTCACCGGTGACCATACGCCATAAAGAATTTACAACGGGAGCATTAAATATTCTAACACCGGAAATTGGAGAACCTTCCTGTTTTCTAAACCAATCCAGCATGGTTTGAACTTCCTCCATTATCATGGTTTCCATTGATGATTTAGCAAAGCCCAAATTGCGAAGAGTTCGCACAGTAAATTTTCGTTGAGCCTCCCATGTTGATCCAGACGTATTAAGGAGACCTATTTGCAGTTATGTAGTTGTAGGTCATCAAATAGCTCAAATTTAAGTTATTTTACATTTAATTACCATATGGCCCTTTCGTAATTTCTAACCCGATTGGATTGTCACGCATTCGTCCTGCAGATGCAGATTCATTGAATAGATTCTTGATAAGCTTATAATCGCTAACAATTATGGCACTAATTAAAAAAAAACAATTTTGATTACTACCGGAATACATATAAGCTTAAAAAATATCCAAAAAACGCTTACTCGTCTAATCCTATTCTGATTTTATAAATGGGTCCATAACGTTTAGCCCATTTTGTAAAGGTGACATGTGGTCGGAATCCAATCTGTAATACATTTCCCAGTAGTGGTAATGGTGTTGGTCCTAATTACGTAAAAAAACTTAGGAATGCTGCATATATTACATAACAAATTTTAATGGTATTTTAAAACCTAATATTTTATTTCCTCCTTTGGTTTTCCGTTTACGCAAAAACGCAAGTCCGACTAACATTACACCAAAGCACAAAATAATGGTCAGAAACATAATGTTTTTCCAGCTTGCACAAAATCACTATTTTATAGAAGAGGTTACGATCAGCTAAATCTGAGTTTTGCACGACTTGTGTTGGACGGTCGTCAAGCTGATACTGAAGTTTTTTTTAAATTTTGCTTCATTTTTTCCAAAGCATTTTCAAGGTTAATATCTGTGGTTAGTACTTTGGTACCAGTAACTGAATCTTACACAACTTTATTCTACTTTTCACTCGACTTGAACTATTAATTTCATGCGACGATATCACTACTTATTTGCAGACAAGATTTCATTGAAGATACGATTACGTAAACGTGCTAGACCGGGCCATTAAATTGGTTAGGTGACATCACACTATTCCAGCATTCGGACTAGAAGCATAATAATGACACTATCCATTTATCACAAACTGGTTATATTTATCACTTGTTGAAAAACTTGTACAAACTTCAATCTAAACAGCTAATATATATTCACTAATTTAAGAGCAAAAAAAATATTTGTGTGTTTTACGTAGCTACATCCACAAATTAAACTTGAATTCGAGACTCGATTATAGATAAATTAGTTCAAAATACAAATACTTAATTGAACTAACGTCATTTGTTTTATGCATAAATGACAAATAAACTTTTTTGGTTGACTTCAAATAAATAAAATCCTTTAAATATTTAATTCCCCAAAAAACTTTTTGGTGAAACGTTAAATTAATTTACTCTCGTGAATATTTTATTTGATATGAGCAGACACTCATAGTTGGAATTTTGTTGATTAAACTTTGCTCGCAATTAAATTTTGACGATAATCAGTCTCCTTTACAATTTGGTAAACAAATGAAAAAAAAATCTGTTTTTATTTGAAATGACCTACCATCAAACGAAAAATGTTCAGTATGCACATACTTAAACGGGTGAGCTTAAACGTATTGTGAAATTGGCTTGATATATAAACACGTTCTTTTAATCATCTGGATAAATTTCAAAGCCACGAGAAAAACATACCATGCTTTACAGTATTCACTATAGGATGACCTTGAATTATGACTCACAATAAAAATCCCAAATAAGCTTGCTCCGATAGCCCAACTGACATTACGATCACGACAAGCTCAAATGTGAGAAATTCAAAACAAAATGTGCACGCACACCAAACCAGGTTTTTATAATAACCCATCATGAAACAAAAAAGTTGAAATGTGTAAAAATGTTGTATTATGAATGCAAATATAGCAGTTGTAATATCAGCATTTTTATTTGTTTTATTCTTTTACACCAGATTTTCCTCATTGTAACCTCTCACTGCAGTACAAATGTTGTTGCTTTTTGGTAATGGTCTTCAAGTTTACATGTTAGAAAAAGGTGATAGAAACCTTTTTGATCAGTCATTCCTCAGTTTAAATAAAGTGTCAGATGTGATGGTTCGGAGTTCTCAGAAGACAAATCTTAAAAATTCGGTTGGAACATGATTTTAAGCTTTTTGGTTTGCTGTTGTGCGGTTATAGTAGGTTATTTATTTTGGAGGAATGAGAAAAGCTGTAATAAAAACAAAGTGCCTTTAGGTTGGAATTTTATAATTAACAAAAATATTAAAATCGTTGAAAATACTGCACAATTCAATTAATTTTATTATTAAATTAGGCCCAAAACCAATACCTGTTTTTGGAAATGCATTTCAAATCGGATTTAAGCCTCACTTACGTTTTACGGAGTGGGCGCAACGTTATGGAGGAATTTATCGGATCAAAGTTGGATCTCATGAGTTAGTAAAACATACATAAATATTTTTAATGAAAGTTAACCTTTTAGTCGAGTAATTATGGGATTATTTTTTACAGCGCGGTTGTCATTAGCAACCATAAGGTATTAAAGGAAATATTTTCTGAGGCTGCTTCAATTGGAAGACTGAATGATAATTGTGTAATGATGGAAATAACCAAAGGCCCTAATGGTAAGAAATAGTAAATATGTTTACGTTTGATGTAGATAGAAAACATGTTAAAAATACATTTAATGTATTGAATAGGGTTAATTAACTCGGAAGGAGCAACTTGGGAAGCTCAACGCAAATTTACAATAAAAACTCTGAGAAGCTTTGGCTTTGCAAAAACTTCAATGGAAACCATGATCATAGAAGAAGTTCAAACTATGTTAGATTGGCTCGGTAAACGAGAAGGTAGTCTAATATCAGGTGTAAGGCTATTTAATGCCCCTGTAATAAATTCACTCTGGAGAATTGTCAGTGGGGAAAGATGCGAGTGGGAGAAAAGAAGACCTCCAATTCTTAATGCGGCAGATGACTTTTTCAGGTAATATTGCTTACAAAGTTAAACGTCAAAAATTTAATTATTTAACACGGAATTTTTATTGACGTTTTAGTTGTCTTATGAGGGTAAGCACAAACGGTGTATTTTTTGCACCACTTTTAAAATCCATTGCCCCAGAATTCTTTGGATGGACTGATTATGTAAATAGTGTCAAAACTATGTGGAAACTGTTTGGAAAATCTATTAAGGAGCATAAGGAAACGTTTAGTTCCCAAGAAATGCGGTAATTAAGATAAACTAATATTAGTTTTCTTTCATTTAAAAATGATTGCAAATACTACATGGTACTATACCATTGGCGTTTATTTGACAAATTTTCAGAGACTTTATTGATCACCATCTTGCAGAAATAGAAAGTGAGACGAACCCAAAATCAAGTTTTTATAAAGATGCGGGCTGTAAGTAATATTTACACAATAAACATTTATGTGTCGAAATTATTTACTAGTGCTAGTTTCCATAATTTTTAGACAAGAACATGGTTGCCGGAATGTTCGATCTTTTTCTTGCCGGATCTGAAACTTCGTAAGTAAAAAACGTTCATGTCTTCTTAATTTATGTACATTTTAAATTTAGTCACCAAATTGTAGGTACTTGATTATTTTGATTCCATTTAAGATCACATTTGCTGTCATGGGCACTGCTTTATTTGAGCGAACACCAGGAAGCACAGAAAAAATTACAAAGAGAAATCGACACCGTTATTGGATCACGTTTGCCGTCATTAGCGGACAGAACTAGGTATAGTAATTGAATTTTTATTATAATTGTGCTTTAGATTTCTGTACTTTATTCATATATTATTTTCTAAATAGCATGCCGTACACTGAAGCAGTGATATTTGAAGTATTAAGAATTGGAACTGCAGCCCCCTTCACTCCACATCGTCTAGAAGCTGATATAACATACGAAGGATATCATCTTCCTAAAGGAACTATCCTCTTTGGGAACATTTACGGATGTCATCATGACCTAAAGATTTGGAAAGATCCTTCAAACTTTAGACCAGAAAGGTTTTTGAATGAAGAAGAGACCAAAATTAAGATGAACGACGCCCTTGTTCCATTTTCAGAAGGAAGAAGAAGATGTCTCGGGGAAACACTTGGAAAAGATACTCTATTCCTGTTTGTGACAGGCATTTTTCAGCGGTTTGATGTCTTACCCGGTCATACTTCTAAAAAGGGACCAGTAAATTTTGAAGCCGATTTGGGTTTACTTTTAAGTCCAAAGCCGTACAAAGTAGTTTTTGCAACAAGAAAAATTGGAAGCCAATAAAATGTATATATTTTTATTACGAGTCGTACGAGAATGCAAAAATGGACTGAAAAGCTTAATATTGCAAATCAGATTTTGAAAGAACCTAGCTAAGTTTTTCTTTGTACTAGATTTGCTTGCTTGTAGGCATCCATATTTTTGTAAACTCAAAAATAAAATAAAATCTCATTACGACCAATAAACAGATAAACGTTTTCCTCATTAGAAAGCATATAAGGTAATTTTTATTTGATCAGATAATCGAACATAAAAAGTATTGATACCATAATTTCTAATATCAACGACGTCATAACAAATAGAGTCAACGTGATAACGATAAAGTATTGTTAAACATATGCTCCAGAAATTTTGGTTTATTAAATATTTCATTGTCAAATTGTGCAGAATTCATTGCCTAAAATTTGGAAAATATTTTGCCAGCTTTTAGTTCGATAAAATAACCAGCCTAAGATGTTACTGCGGTTTGGGTCTATAGAAATGGGGAATTTTATTGAAAAACCAAAAACAGCTGGGAGAAGTAAATGGAGATGCGTTAATATGGCTTCACAGATGCCTTCAATTGACTACAGCAATTTGCAATGCTGCATTAAAAACCCATAGAATGCAATACCATTTAGCAGGTGGCAACTTGGCATTTGTGTAAGCACATGATCGCTAAAGAACTAGCTTTGATACAGGATGACTCCGTCAGTAGATATTGCCTAGCTTTGTTTATTTTATAGATAGTATTTATGGCCACCTTTGAGTTTTCTGTGGAATGTTAGTTATTAGAAAGTTTGGCAAATTCGTGTAATGACTTTAAAAGCAGTTATGATGTGGGCTGCTACACGAACATCAACGAGTTATAAGGCAGCTAGTTGCAATTCGATCGATTAAAATAAATTGCATATTGAAAGGTATACTATCTTCAAGCTATTTGAATAAGGATTTTCGGATATTATACTTTATAAATTTTGGGTTTGTGCAAATATTGTGTAACAAAAGCCTTAAGTGCAATGTTGCAGTTGTAATTACTAGTACATTCAAAGAATAGTAATTTCATATGACTGGCAAAGCAAACACAATGGTAGCACAGTAACATTAGCCACATCTATCAAAAAGCTTTTTAGTATTTTCACGACATGCACGAAGGTAAGGTTTTTATGGAGTTAGACTATTCGTTTAAAATTCGAAAGTATTTTACGCGACATAAAATACTAAATACATAATAGCATATGTTATTTTTATAATTCAACGTTGTCTTATTTAATCCATTTTTGCAACTGTGTATAAGTTACATCAATCCTTTGCATTCATGCGGCACGATTAGCAGACTTGAATTATCGACCAACCACGAAACAAAGTCAATATGGCTATTGAAATTGTTCAATTGTTTGTGTTGCAAAGAATATTGCTATCTTTAAGCTACAAAGCACAGGTCTCGTGTTGTCTATTTTTTGAAATTACGCAATAACTACCACCACAGAAAAAATTAGGCCAATATACTTTACAATCGAATAAAAAAAACATTTGAAACGTGCATGTTTTGTCTATTTTTGCATTGAGAAAACTGGTCTTTGTACAGCATTTTTAAGAAAATAATTACTGTGTTAGTTAATGGCATATGAATATAGCTTCAAATAATCCCTGATGACATAAACACAATTTATCTTAACATCAATCGATACTTAATATCAACATAATGACCACAAAATATGACAGTACTAATTCCTATTTACAATTTTAGTACAGATTTTTATTGATTGAATTTTATTTATACTATTAGAAGTAGTCGTTCAACCCTACTAAGCATGTTGTTTTGGTTATGCGCTAATTTTTATCTTTACAAAACAATGTTTACAAAATATATTTATATATGGTTAATACAAAACCCACTTGCATGCATGCACAAATTAGGCATTGAGAAAATACATAAGAGTTTTCGATTTTGTTAGCATTAGTACAAAAATATTCTTATGGATTAGTTTTGTCCTATTTTATGCACACAAAGGCATTTAAATAGATATACATGAATTCACACAAAGTGCATAAAGCATTGATAGAAATTTTGCGTGACTTTCGAGTAACAACACTTATCTCTACTTTTCATGTTTAGTTGCATACCAAATTTTAATGGACACCCAAAAAAATTCTCCGCGAGTCGATTCAATAATCTGTGATAAGGGGAATCGGTCGCAAAGTTTTTAAGAAGCATAGGATAAAATATTTACAAATAAAACCCCGTTTCAAGGTTAAAGAGAGGAGAAAGAAAATAAACTATGTTACATTAGCAAACCTAAATACTACAAAATCTTGTCTTACAGAGACACAAACATTCAAAACACTACAAACTAAAGGCAAAGTAACCGGAACAAATCATCAATAGTTTAGTTTAAATAAAACCACAAGCTCGTAACTTTTGTTTTATTAAAATGAAAACAAAAGAGTCTCACAAAACCTTACAACTGATAACATGTAACTTGGGACGCTCAAATGACCCTACAAATAACGATGAAACTAATCACTGTCGTTTACAACTAGTTAACATAATCAAGATTTATTTTGATTTCACATATTACCTTTGCTTAACACCTTTTCGTCTTGTAAAAGTTCAAAACCTCAATGGAACAAAATACATTTGTCGTAAATGGAAACCCCAGCAGGTAACGTATATTTACATCTTTCGCAATAAACTCTTACTGAATTCTTAAAGTAAACTATTGTTTAATCCATAAATAGGTTGTGTGTGCCTTGATGAACATTCTGTGCATCTTTTTTGTTATTGCGGGAATTCGCGAAACGATTCCTGAAAAACGATCCAATGTTTTGAGAAATCCATCTGTATATTTTAATTCGATAATTGCGTTTTGTATATTTTTCTACAAAACCATTCTAATGAAACGATTTTGGATTAATGGTCACTTGTACTTAAAATGTGTTAATACGATTTTGCAAGAGCAACATTTGCCTGTGAATGACAAATGGGTAAGTAAATATTTTACAATTTATTGTTTTATGGAATTTAAAATTTAATTACATTTTTTTACATTTTAGCTAACTAAGGTCAAATTTCTGTACGGCATGTATGGGTATTGTTCATTGAGAATTTTGGTTTGTTTGATAAGTGGCTACGGATTTATTCCTGATATTTCAAAATGGAGTCCAGCTAATTGGCTAAATATGCTCGTGATTCGTGGTCGATTCGTATTTTGTTTTCAATCAGCGGCTTCTTTATCCGAGGAATCGAGTACGTTGGAGAACTTTTCGTTTTCAGATGGCATTCTTGCTTTGTTAACGTTTCTTGCATATTACTCAAGGTATACTGTTGAAGTATGTGTTTAAAATTAAAACAAAATTTCGAAAATTAAGTATTGCTTTTTTGATAGATTTGTCATGGCAGAATTTGCTGATTTGTACATTCTGATGTTTGTCTTAACGTTGTGGATACCGGCGAGCTCGTTTTCAAAAGAAATCAAAGCATTAATCAAGCAAGCCGATGATCAAGATTGTAACAGCGAATTGCAAAATGAAGTTACGGTGATGACTTTACGTTTGGACGTGTCCAGTTACGTTTGCACGAAAACTGAACAAATCTGGTCGAAAATTTACGCCAAATTTCAAGCTATTCAGAACCTTTCTCAAGTTGAAAACAGTGCCATGGGTACTTTACTAACTTGGTATATTGCGGAGGGATTACTGTACTACTCAATGCACATCAACATTCTCTATGTAACACACGATATGTTGAAACGATTCGTTAACCTTGGATTTTTTACGTGCCAGTTTTTTAACTTGTATCTTTCGGGAGATATTTGCAGCAAAGTTAATGCTTATACCGTTTATTAAATGTCATGAACAAATGTGATTATAGTCCACTTGGCTTTAAACTATTCTAAACGTATTTTTCTAGATGGAAGCTGCAAAATTGTGGCTAACGAAAAAGAACAACATTAAATCCGTACCTTTTGACGAAGCCTACTTGGTATATCAAGATAGCATTACAAAAGGCATTGGCATGCGTGGAAGTGACTATTTCACACTTACGTTTGGAACGATTGCAGCGGTAAAAGCTTCTTGCTACATATACTTCTTATCATCCTCAAGTAATTGTTTAACTATTTTCGTTGCAGTATCTCAGCCTCATTGCAACCTTTTTCGTTATTTGTGTCCAACAAAACGATTTGGAATGTGAAAAAATGGGAATAAAAACATCCTGTAACATTACATTCATTGCGCAAGTGTCGTTGTAAAAAGTTGACACTTAATATTTTATTAATAAGCTTCATAACATAATTTAGTCTATATTTAACATTTCATAACGCTTATACCTGCTTTATAAAAAAACTCAAATTCGACACAAAAATTTAGTGATAAAGCCTCATTACTAAGATAAGTGATAAGTTTTATAATGTATTATGTCTACAACATTGAAACTGATGTATTTATTATTTATTTCTGATTAAAATGTATTAAGTGGTTTGCATAAACAATCATTACGTGAAATATTGTTACAGTTAGTTTTAAGATCACATCAAATTCTTAGAGGCTAAGTATTCGTATTATATGCATTACATTGGTAAATAATGAAAGTCGAGGACCTGTGAAAACACTGATTTAAATTCTAGTTAGAAGCCACAAAGTAACTATATTTCGCGTTATGTCATCGCAAATCAACAGTCCTAGTTTTGCCGTAACCTTTTCATACGGTCCTAAAATGAATCCGATTTGTTTGGACGTTTTACGCTGTCTACGTTCTAAAGGCGTCCTTATTTGAAAAGCCCAATATACCCTAGCATGCAAAATATTTGCTCTTGGGAAGTCGGCAAACTTTGTCATTACAATTGCAATAACATAACCAGCAATCAAAATTGGAGGTGTGCAAAGATACGTTATAATATAAAGTTCAATATACAAACCTACCATGGAAAGCCCAGCTACTGATGCCAACATAGCTCCAATAAATCTAAGCACAGTAAAAAACAAAGAAATTGGATCGAATATTTTGAAAATCAGATGCACAATGCGATAATGATTGTAAAATTTGTTGAACCGAGCGTAAAGAGGAATGTTTGGCTTTGGCATCATTTTTGAGTGTAGTATTGAATTATTTCTAGAAATGAAATAAAAGTGATATTGTCGAAATTAAATGCCACGCAAGGTATGACATTCCAATAACAAATGAAAATGAAGTGCACCAATTTACTATCAAATTATTCCCAAAATAAATCTGAAACGCAGTCCAATCAGTCACAAAAGGAGTTATAATTTATGCTGCCGAAATAGTAGGATGTATAGACGTGAGTCCGTAAATTATTAGCTTCTTGGTTAAATGTCTTCCTGATTCGGTCCCTTGGCCATTTTTGTACCGGATATTTTCAACTTTGCAGCATTGAGATATGAGGTATTGAATTTCCTTATTGGATGTAAATATAACATAAACGTTGGTGGCAAAAATGATTATAATGCAGACAAACATTGTGTGAAAAGCGATTTCGTCTAGAGGTTTTTAATGAAAGTTTGCCAATTAAAAACGAGAAACAAAAGTCGAAATACGACCATGGGCAAGTATATACCGTAAAATGTTACAGCAGCCCATCTAAGCACTCTCCTAGTTTTGAGATGAAAGTATGGGTTCGGAATCAGACGATTTATATTCGTGTCAATAAAGTAAGGTGCAGGGAATATATTTTGGAATTTTTTGTGAACACGAAACGTTGCTGAAGTGAACGACATTGTGATTTATAGACCATTAAATCGTTTAAATAGCTAAAGACAGTGGTGTGTAGAGACTGATATGTGTAGACGTGTATAGTTGAGCTGCCAGTTTGAATTTTTTAATTTCGTTTAAAATTAAATACTAAC
>JAQFZG010003580.1:0-13331 GCA_034695465.1 Entomobrya nicoleti | reverse complement strand
AACTCTACACATAAAATTCGCTAATTGTGATAGAGCATTAAATTACTTATTTAACTATTCGAAACCAAATTACCTGTGTTTTTCATATCATTCATTTGTGCAACTGTATCACTTTAATTCGCATTTTTACACATCATTTATTACTGCAAAGTGTCGGTGGAATTCATGAACAGTTATCATTTTTCCACACACTTTAACCATTTCATCAGTTTAATTCATTTCGAGTCGCTCTCATTAAAAGCGTGGTCCTTCGCATCATTTTGAACATATTTATCAATCACATCGCAAACATGATCTCTTTGGTCAATTGCCCGTTTGCCTGGTGAACCCTTATAAATGCTAATGATAATGAAGAGGGAGAGCGTTGGATAGTTATTACTTTCAAACAAAAAGAAATATTATTTATTAAACAATAACTATCGATCGAAGTTTTATTACTTTGTAAATAATAAATAGAAATGATACACACTACCAGGAAGACTGAAAAGAGCCTGGAATTGTGTACAGAAATAAATGTGAGAGTAAGGCTAAGAATATAGTAAGTACATAGAGTGAGCTGAGATTGTTTCAGCTCACGATCCAAAATCCTTCTCTGGAGAATCCTGGGTTGGTATGATGGTTTTGATGGATGATGAGATGATGGTGAAGAGTGTACTCAATGGTGGGGTTACAAAGGGAAAAAATTCAACTGATTTAGTTTTAAAATGACTTTTTATGCAAATACAATTACAGATTTGCCATTCGATACCCAATTTTTTCTTTGTCTATGATGGCTATAAAGCAGTTGGTGATCTGGACAAGTTATGGAAAAAAGGTGTGGTTGTATAATAACTTTATTATGTTTAATATGCGCATGGTACTTCGAAACTACAAACAACTTCTTACAGTTTACAGCTTATACAACTGAGTTTTAATTTAATTGGTACCATTAAGTGCATTTATAAAAAATGTCCTCTGCGCGTTCCCTGGTTAACGTGTCAGAATTTTTCCATTCATTGCACCAAAGACATATGCTGCTAAAAAGTTGTATTAACTCAAAATGGGAAAACGTTTAGCTTTCTACGCCGTTGTCATACTATTCAAACATTACAGCTATTGTTTAAACGTGTCTAATCTAATCAAGTACACAATTCAATTTGAAATCGAAAAAATTTCACTAAATAATTTGAATAAAACCTTATTAGGTTATTCACGAGTTTTTAATGTAAAAAGCGATCAAACTTACACCAATTACAAAAAGTCTCTTCAGCGCGACTACGAACTTATCAGGAATTTCAACAGTTTGTTAGAAGCATTTGACAAAATAAATTGCTTAGTCGCATTGAATAACTTTCGAGGAATAAATTTTCAGCCACCGGAAACATTACCAATACTTTTAAGACGTTTCAAATCGGCATTTCTGACGACTTGGCGATCAGTTCGGGGAAGACAAAGACACAGAAATTTCGGTGATCTAATATACGTACCACATGAAACATTGACATCAATTTCTAACTTTTCAGTTCCTGCCAAAACAAATGCTACTTTAGAAGTTTTTTATCACCCTTGTCATGTGTCCAGATATTTGAACGGAATTTTGTTTAAATACTTGGAAACCGATAGCGGCTACTGTGTTGGACTAAATTTGGATTTATTCTCAAGTGCAACCAAACCATGGCAATGCGAAGTTGAAATTGACATGTTTATTCCCGAATATTTATTTAATGCTGGTAAACGCACTCAAATATTTACTCGTTTAGGTAATCATCTTGGTGAAATTTTCAGTTCTATGGTGCCTACTAGCTTGGGACCAATAAACATTTTGTTGGACGAAAAACAAGTACAAAGTTATGATTCCGATTCAACGTACACTTGGATGGACAAATACACGTATTATTTTCGGGGAGACGAAAATATATATGACATACATACCAATACTCTTATTATTAGCAACCTTCGCTGTTTTTCTAAAATGCAAAAATCACTAATATGTCACATTTTTGATTCACACATTCTTTTGCAATGTTTTAACTGTGAAAAAGGGTATATTCCCCAACAGATCGATTTTCAGTCTGTATTAATTCAAAATATTGCCAAAGCTAGAGCATCTACAGATAACCAAATATATTGGTCACAAAGTTATAATAGAGAAGACTTAGTGGCTCCAATAAAACACATATTTGATCTTTCGAACTATAAAATTATGAACAGTTTACTGCAAGGCATAAGTTTAAAATCTGATTTACAAAACTGGTTAGCAACTATATACGCATCTGTGATAAGTTCTTCACTAACAAACTCTACAAGTCTTGCGAACCAGAAAAGCCCGTATCGGTTTAGACTTTTGTGGTACCTGGAACTTAATAAACGAAAGCCAAGTGTATTGAAGTTACCAAATAAACTCAGCTCACTTCATTTCCTTAGTTGCGGAACGCATGGCGTTGAAGCTTTACCGTTTTCCGAATTCATTGCTGTTTTTCACAGCCAAATATGGATTTGGTTAATAATATCTGTTTTTGTTTCATCAATTTATATTGTCAAGTTTTCAAAAATGTCAAACACTGCTAAAGTACTAAACAATGTACTGTGTTTTGTGAAACTATTGTTGGAACAAGGTGACCCCTTTCCCAATACCTTGCTAAACAAAAAATGGTATCGATTTGTTATTGCTGGCTCACTTATTTCAGGATTGGTGCTAAGTAATGCTTACAAAAGCACAAATGTTTACAAGCTTGTCACACCCAGAAAACATATACCGTACAACAATTTCTCAGAATTATTGGAGGATAAGTTTTTAATCTATAGCCAAATTGCATATCTATCGTATTTCGAAGATTCAGGTTATGAGTATATAGATGCGTTATCCGAAGACTTGTCTGATAACCGTTTGTTCTTTTACGAGCGATATTTGAATTTATCCCACAAAATTACGAACCGCAGTATATCCCTCTTCCACAACGAAAAACGATTGATGATGAGGGCTTACACGGAAATGGCCATTATAAATAAAACCAAATCAAGGGATTATTCTTTTGGTCAGTTTAGTAATTCCAAGTCTCGTTTACTAAATGAGGTGATGCGGAATACTCAACCACATTCCTTCACACATGAAGTTATCACTAAACACTTGGAAGGCTTAGTAATGTTGGGACGGTCTGAGTTACCAGAATTTCAATCATCTTTGTTAACGATAAATCTTGGAATACAATTTTAGTGAAGTATTTTAGCGATGGGCAAAATAAACTTATAGTTAAAGATTTAAAAAACTGCACCAAAACAACTTGGATTCTACCTTAAAGTTCGATTGTCAATATTGTCAAGTCTTTAAAATATCGTAACCTTCCTATCAATATTGGTAAGGAAACATACACTGAAACGGATTTTTCGTTTATGGTACAAGGTTTTGTTCCTCAACGTGTCCTAAATGCATTTTCGAGGTTATCAGAAACTGGTATATTTGAATGGTGGCACGGCATGGTCACAAATAGTCAGTTAACTGGTCAATACGTTGATCGTCGTCCAGTGAAACCGAGCATGAGTGGAAATATTCTTGTTATTTTTATCGTTTGGTCAAGCGGTAGTTTAATAAGTGTGTTTGCGTATATTATAGAACTTCGAGTAATTTTATACAGAATCACAGTATTTATCGTATTTTGGCCATATTATATTATTGTAAGCATTTTGAAGTTTTTCAAAAAACTATGTATGCATGAAATTCGTGCTCAACCGATGGGTATTTGTGTAAAACCGAACACACAGAGCTTCGGATGAAAAAAATAAGATTACATTCACTCTGGAACAAAAAAAATATACGAATATTTTCAAAAAGGTTGCGTCGAAAGTTATTTATTGTAACTTTTAATTTTGGATTTTTTTTATCTCATACTTTGCGGAAAAAATGAATAATAACAGTTAATATATTTAAGTATGCATTGGAATAACAAATTAGTTTTTTTGATAAGTAAAGTCTTCAGAAGATAAAAAATGTTAAATTTTATTATAAATTTAAATAATTATACAATATGAACATTAATATATTTAACGTGAAAAACTTTATAAAGTAAAATGGTAATCAAATTGAAAAAACTAATATTTCATTACGCTATTTATTATTTTGTAGAAATTACACCTATTGTTCTAATTTATCCAATTTAATTCAGGCCAATAATAACTAACTTCAAAAAATCACTTCCTCAAATTCCGTCCAATTTTTCATTTTTATAAATGAGATTTTTTCGAGTATCACCTTGGGATACGTAAGTAGTTATATACTAATTAATATTTTCTGTTAATTCCTGCTGCTCAAATGCGGTCATTGAGCTGGACAAGGTTCGGTCGTACTATATGGCCATACTATTTTCCTTATCTTTATTCAAACGGAAAGTTGATATACATATGTATGCATTTGGGAATTTTAAACCAATAGCTACTAGCTATAAAACTGAATTCTAATTTTTTATTACTTTAAAAATTACAATAATTGTGTTGGGGGGGGGTTCCCTAAGTTGTTACTTATGCTTGTATCGGAACTAATTTATTTGATGCTTGGATGCTAAGCTCTTATAAATCGTTGCATTAACTCAAAATGTAGAAACGTATGCTTGTTTAGGTCACTGTTGTGTTATGTCGACATATAAATAAATCGCTATAAATTGTCCGATTTAATCTATTATACGGTACAAAAGTTACAACTCCCAAACTTACCATAACGCCGCACACACATAATAGTTACCCATTGTATCAAGTACTGCTAGCACACTTTTAGGCCATATTTGACAAGGTCCCACATTAAACGTTACAACCTTCAATGTCCTTGCTACTTTCCGTAAGTAAACCCTATTCGGATTTTGGAATGTAAGGTACTCATTAAAACTTACCAGAAATGCCTCAGCAGAGTTGGAAACCATGCCCATAAAATGGTATACACGAAGAAGTAAGAATCCTGCACACATACAGTCTTGAAGGTAAAACCTGCAAAATTTATACATGAACCCAGTATTATTATTAAATTCAGATGTTAAATAAATTTCAAAAGTGTGGTAGTATTTACCAGACATCTATGAACCCCGTCCCAGGAATTCGCAGTACTGAAAAATCAATCGGACAACACAAGGCCAGTATAAATATTTATATGTATACCAATTATAAAATGGAATATTATTTCTAACCATGTGTAGCTGCAAAAACATCCGAAACAAACTGAATGCCTCCAACAAGATGTAGGAACAGAGTTTTATAGGCCATTGTAGCGTTAAATTGATCTGATATCATCATTAGCTGTTTATAGTCAAACAAAATCGTCTCAATATCGTATTCCGTGTTGAAAACAAATTTTCCTGGTTTGATGACGTTTTTCCTAATCACCATTTTTTCCGTGCCATCTTAAAAATAGGATTAGCATAAATTTAGGATTTTGCACGAAGGAAACAAGTTTATAAATAAGTGTTAGTAAAAACCTTTAGTTTCAACTGTCTTGACTGTCATTTCTTCCACAAATAGTCGTTTTAATGTTTCATGCATTCGATCAATTGCTGATGACACAGCCACTCCTTGGTACATACACAATGTAGATGGGCCAGCATAAGCGCCCCACGCCAACATCATGAAACAGAATTCATGTAATCCGAACAAAAGTCGAAGCGGCAAATTATCAGTTTCGAAAAGAGCGTACGTGAAGTTGCAGTATTTTGGGTCAGGAAAGTATTGAATCATAAGAGATGTACATCCTCCAAAAACTATGATTCTAGAGTAACAAAAGATTTAAAATAAGTTGATGTACTTTTTAGAATAAATAATTTACCTTAGCATTTAATGGATAGTCTTACAAATGCTGTCTCAAAATATGTCGTTGAATTTGCTCGACACGTAAACGCATCATGTTTGCACAGCCATGTTTCCAGTAAATGGAGTTCAAAACTTTCCACATGCTTTGTAGAATTTCTAATATGAAGGAAATTAGGAAGCATTTAGTTTTTGGGAAACTTTTATATTTTCTGTTATAACTTACCATAGAACGGGTATCGATAGAAAAGTATTGATGCTCCAATCCCAACCAAACTTACGCACAAAATAAAATCTACTGTTGCAATTTTATCTAAAAATTCAACTGGGCCAAAATATTCTATTAGCACAAACGCAAGAAATATTCCCTTAATTATAGCGTTTATGTGAAGAACTGCATGAATCAAGAGTGCATAAACTGTATTCCTAGTCAGATGATAACTTCGAGAAACATGTCTTATGATCCTTGTCCTTGTTATACCAAAATAGCCCAGTCGATTGAAAAGCAATCGTTGCAGATGGACGAATTCCAAGTTTTTGCTTATTGTAGGTAAATTTCCAAAAGTTGGATTTTCCTGAGAGCCAGCCAACTTGTTACCGTATGTAGCAAAAAGGTTGGTATTTTGGAAATTATTTTTGAGGTAAAAGGGAGATCGTTTGCTTCCACTATTGCTTGACATTTTTTAGAACTTAAATTAAAATCTATGTTACTCTTTTGCAAGAAAAGTGTCTTCTGAAAGTCTTTTTCTGGTTTTTTAATGCAAGTATGGACTTTTAAATATTTAAAAAATAGAAAGCGATGTCGATTGGTACACGAAAATTCAATTTGGCACTAATCATAATTTTCAAGCATATTTGGTTGTACGTAATGATGCAAAAGACAAAATTTGGTGTAACTACATTTGGTAAATATGTGTTTTTTATACAGAAAAATATCCGTAATCAGAGGCAATTGAATTTTTAAAATTCATCAATAAAAACTCAACTGATAATGTATGGCAAATCCTTATACCCAAGGTTTTCACTGAATTGTAAACACGGAAGTTTAATTAAAACCGGTAATTTATTAAGTTGTTTGTTTCCTAAAAAATCAATTCGCGTCTATTTATGAAAAATGGCCTCAACTCAAGGTGAGGAAATTCCGTGTGAAATGACGTAAAACAAGCTAAAAAGCACAATTGGTTCACGAAGAGCCGATAATAGAGTAGACGTCAACTTTGCATATCTTCGTTTTAATCGATTTTGTTCAGTCGAAGTTTTTTTGACGGTTTTTACACAAACGACAAGTACATAGATCACCTTTTTTACTCGACCTTTAGCAGTCGACGATGCGTGCTGGTTTTACTAAATGTCATTACGAGCACACAGTGTATTGCATTCGATTATTTTTACGATAGCCTTCTTAAGTAACAATGAAAGTTTTGGGTTATGTTTATTAAGTTAATGTATCAATTTGTATATTTGGTTATGATGAGTACTGGTTAACGTGTCATCTGCATTGTATCAGTGCAGTATGCAGTGCATTCCATTCTACTTTTAGTGTCAGTAGCGAAGAAAAAAGAAGAACTTCCGACTAAATTCGATAAAAATAGTACGTCAAAAATAATAACGACTACCTATATTTCTTCAAAAAATTTAAGTAATGTTTTACATCAGCAAAGTTTCGACAATAGTTTTTCGATAATTTAAAAATCGACAGTAATATTTTTCTAAGATGGTTATGCACTAACACCAATTCAACTCTATTATACCAACCTGTTTAACTAGCCAAATATGTTCATATTCAAATTTTGCAATTCACTCTTGCTATTTTACAATTATGTGCTTGCTTATGCTATGATTGCTGGGAAGCTATTATAAGTACAACTCTAAAAACTGACAGGTATCGGTGCTTAAAGTTAATGTACTGTAAATATTAAGAGGTATATAACCACTAGAAACTGGAAAATGATAGATTTCGCAGCGAGGCTTCTAAATCTGGACAAGGTTTTTGTATTAAATCCACATAAATTATCTTTGGAAATTTATGTGGGCTAAAAGGAATGGAAGCCGAAAAACTGAAAGTAGTATAATTATGCAGTTAGTGGAATATGCAAGCAGAAAGTCGCCAGCAAGAACCACCATATACGTCTTTATAGAGCAGACGGAAATAATTTTATGGTCATTTTGAATTTAAGTGTTTTATTTAATTTTAAGTGTTTCTGATGAACGTTTTAGAGTAATAGTGGTGAAAATAAAATCATCCAATTATAACCTGAAATAAAAGAATTCAATTCAAAATCATTAACCGACTTGTACATTCAGTATGTTTTCAGTCACCAAGAAAGTGATATTTTGATACTAACACTGAAATTCCATCACCAAGATAATTGTGCATGAATAAATCAAACATACATTTCAATACCAACTTCAAAAATTGGAACCACAAATCTTCATTGAAATACCTCAAACATATAAGTGCTTTAAGTGCAAAATGGTTATAAGGTCTTTATATAAAATATATTTTTGCTTGAAGGCAACACAACTGCATTATTTATGTTCATCCATCAACTTTATTTGCCACTTTTTTCAAAAACACATTATATATTGCTATTATATATGCAGGCACCTAATATATTTATCTACTTTAACTATTAGCTCATTAACAATGTTTTCAGTTTGCGGCTTTTGTAAGTGCATACTTTTACTGACTTTATCACATCACGAGCAACGAGCGATATTAAATTTTCTTTGACGTCAACAAAATAAGGAAGGTATATTAGAAACCTCGACAAAACCATATTCAACGTCAGGTTAAAAATGAAAAATACGAAGTACTAAAAAGGATGCAGAGATTTCCCTTTCCAATTCAATAGTGAAAGTACAGAAAGCAGCTCGTATTTTCACAAGTTCATGAATGAGCGTTTTTCTCATTCCCAATACGCAACCAAATCTGTATCTGAATATAACAGGATGATGTTAGAGGACAGCAATGTTGATTATTGGCCTGTGTCATTCCATTCATATGCGAACCTTTGGAATTTGCCATGGGAAACGACAGGCAGTGAGAGAAATAGAAAACAATTTTCTTATTTGAAGGCTTTTTACTTCATATATTCATATGATCAGAGGTTTACAGTGTGATCAATAGTACACGAGTAGTACTCATTGAATATGTTACCGGAAGTGCAGCCGACTTACAGATGAAGCTTCTGATGATTACATTAAAGCAGCAAGAATGAAGTGCACTGCTACCACTGAGATTAGAGAGGGTTAATTCAATGCCAAATTGTGACAGAAATATTTTGATTTAAAAAATGATAATAGATGTAGTGAGTTTTTTTCAAAAAAATTTAGGCATTTGCTAGTAATGTGGCTTGAAGGTCTTTGCTAGATTGATAAAAATATTTTATTCGCAATGTAAATTTGTATTATTTTATTATTTCGTCATTTTACAGAATTATACAACAAAAAAGCAGAAAATTTAATCAGGCAATATCCAGTCATTATAAATGGTTTACAGATTAGCCGTCATTAACTTTCTCATTGCATCTTCTGCAAAATAACAAATTAATCTGAGTCCATACAAATAATCCTATATGTAATTAGGAATTAATTCACTATGCTAGATTCTATATCTCATTTGATAATTAATACATACTGTCGGACTGCGTTTTACTTTAACTTAAATGCATAATTAGGTTCACTTGTGAACCGAACAAAAAATCGGCATTTCCATACCACATGTAATATAAAAAGAGAAGAAAACTTTTAAACTACGCTTTGATTTTAAATTATACTTTTAACGAATAAAATTTTTGGACGGATTTCCAAAGACATTCCTGGGTAGATATTTTAGAAGACAGATTTGTTCTGAAGATTTCAGTTTACAAAAATATTTTCAATGACGTTTAAACTTATTTCAATTACTTATTTCAAATTTACAACAACGCGATGATATCCTTTTCCATTTCCTGAAAAATACAATAAAAAACATTAGGTTAAAAATTCCAACGAATTATTTTTTGAAATAATAATTTGTACGGGCAAAAATAATATCATAAAAGTAAATACTTGATTTACCATTGGATCTGTTGTTGGCCCATAACGTTCCACGACTTGTCCCTGTTTGTCGACAAGAAACTTTGTAAAATTCCATTTAATGAATGCCCCCACAGACCCAGACTTCTTGCTCTTCAAATACTTCCAAAGTGGATGAGCACCATCCCCATTCACTTCAATTTTACTAGCAAAATCCCAAGTAGCTTTGTATCCCGCAGCAAATTCCTTAATTTCGGCTTCCGTCCCAGGTTCCTGACCCCCAAACTGGTTGCAGGGAAATCCCAAAATTCGAAGACCCTTTTCACTGTACTTTTCGTACAGTTCGGTCAACTGACGGTAGTTGACCGGGGTCTTTCCTCACTTGGACGCTACATTCACTATAATTAGTGGATGACCCCTACAAAAAATTAAAACAGTTAATTTTTATAAAAGCTAAACGTAATATTTTTTTCGTTTAAATGAATTCCATCACTTTACTTACTCAAATCTCTTCATGGGCTGCAATTGCCCATCAATATCAGTATAGTTAAAGTCATAAACCGACTGTGCATTCTTCCAGTCTTCTCCAAATGTCTATAATTATAAAAATATTAAGCCTTTAAATTAAAAAAAAACTAAATATAGAATAATTTGTAATGATTTTACTTTTAAATCTTAACTTACCCCATCCACCGGCTTTACGGTGAAGGACGATGAATTACAGCCCATCTAGGCTTATCTTAGCCAATGTTAATGGCTGGAGTTAATGGTAATCACAAACCTTGGTCTTTAGTCAGTAAGATGACAATACAAATCTAAAAACAAAATGTACAAAAGAATAATAATTAAATTATAAGAAATCAACGTTCACTTTTTAAGAAAATATCCAAAGTCAAACACTTGAACACAAATTTTGTGTAAGAACTATGTATTGTGATCATGAATAGCTATAAGTTGAGTGGAATGACTAGTATATTTGTCCCATTGGAAAATTACGAAATGTTCACTAAAATTGCTCTCTTGCTCATTCCCATTGAATTAGTCAAGTCAGTGAACAAGCTGCAAAATTTGTTCCTTTTGAATAATGAAATGTTCATTAAAATTGTTGACCGATTCATTCCCATTGGAATTGGAATAGTCAAGTCCGTCTACAAATTGCAAACCCTTATTTTTTTCTAGACGTTTTCTAATGCAAAACATAATATCGACTTATTCGATCAACCAAAAAACTGGAAAAGTGTAGCTGGGAAAAGAAGAAAGTGGAACGTTACTGACATTGACATGTAGAAATGTCGTAAAAGTGCTATTTGTGTGGCTACCTTAATGAATATTTTATTAGAATAGACACGTAACACATGTACTAAGCTATGTACGTACATATAACTGATTAAGAAAGAGTAAATGTTATTTGGTTTTATCTCTGACAATAAAAAATACAATTGTAATAATTAAGTGGCTAGTAAAGTCAATAGTTGATTTGGAGAGGACTATTTTTTTGGGTGTTGAGTTCTTTTGTAAAAAAACATACTTGAGCTGTTGGATACCCTGTCATTATTAATAACATAGCTAGACATGGTGTTCGTTCTTTTGTTATGATTATGTCATGTCATTCGTTGCTGCACATTTTTACTTTTGTAAGAAAATAACCTCCAAGCAGAAAAAATGCTAAAGTACAACTTGCTAAACAAATCTATATTACAATCCTTTCTTTCCCAGCACGTCTTTTTTAATTGAACTTGTCTCGATGAAAAATTAATATGATGGAAATGTGCAAAGAAGCATGGGAAAACCGAAGCACTCCAAATTATTTTTGTGTGGCGTAATGGTAAGCATTATGCTTTTACGATAAATGACCTTGGGATATTACAATGTAATTTTTTTGTAAGAACATGACCACCTACATTCTTCTACCAGGCTATAATTTTGTGCATGTATCTGTATTTTGGTTACGTAAACGGAGGTAGGTAGGTATGTTTTGCTAGTAAATGTGGAAAACCATTGTAATTTTACAGACTTCTTATTGAAATTTTCCAGACAGCCGAATAAAATATTCATTTCTTTACCATGTCACGCTGTAGGTGATGTTATTCTTTGAATGTGTGTGGCGAAATGAGTTTTATTGATTTAATACTTTCCGGAGTCTAAATTCACTTGTAACTTCAAAATTTATAGTGTTTTCGGCTACCAAACACTAAATTGACTTATACAAGCCATTAAAGAAATTTGGGGTTGTGAATGTATTGAAACGTTATTAAAATCAAACGTATGGCCAATAACTTTTAAATGAACAATTTTTTTCACGTTTTTACAATTTTTATGAGGAACAGTCGAAAAAGATCAAAGAGCTGTGTTCAGTACTATTGTCAAATAATGAATACTTGTGTAACGCTTCTTTTCCATGATTTTAAGTCAATAAAATAATAGAGGCGTTTTGTTTTGGATTATGATATGATCATTATAATAACTATTAGGTTGAATCGAATCGTAATTACCACAAAGCAGATCGTAGACAGACTAGGTACGTTAATATTTAAAAGGTACGTTTACTCACCAAATATAATTGAATCCCTTACACTTTTAATTCCAATAACTTTATTTCGAACAAAAGAGCACTTTCGATCACTATGTTTTGTTTACTGTTTTTGTTGAAAATGTATTCAGGAATGGAAGTTTACCAAAACCCAAGTTTCCTTGTTTTCAGAAAGCAGCTGAGTAAAAATGTGGTCTCGTGATGATTATGGGGAACTATTCAACCAGCATTTCACAGAGGAACTGATAATATGACCATGACTCATGACGACTTGCAACAAACTGATGTGTGTTTACGCAGCAAACTGCATGCTTACTAACACGTTGGTCTAGTCTACTACACAATAACCATTTAGAATTTACTCATCCTCACATGCGCATGCATACATATTATAGTAGGCTTGTTTACATGAAAAAACTGAAACAAAAAAGTTTTTACACTGATGCAATAAGGTGGTAAGGTGACATTGAAACGCAGATTGCATGTTTTGATGAGTACGTACATGTGTTTACGTTATAATTTAAAATGTTGTTGCTCGGTTTAAATGTAAACCTATTATGTTTTCAAGTAGTATAAAGTAATAACATGTTATGTGGGAGATAACCATAAAAACATAAAACATATGCGTATCTGCACAAGTATACGTAGGACATCAAGAAACAAAGACAACAAAAATGATGTTTACATGATTTATTTATTTAATTTACAAATTCAAACGTAATTACAAAATACATCGATGGGCTTTTAACTTTAAGGAACAGTGATTATTAAACATTTAATAAAATCATAAAATTAAAATGGTTAGAATTAATTTATAAAATGAAAAAAAAAATGTTACACCAAGTTTGTTGACATAAATTGGGTCTTTTCTTTTAAAAGACCACTAGGAAGCTGATTTTTGTCAATGGTCTCCAAAATCGTTCGTTCCCAAACAGATTTATCCCTGCCCAACATGTTAATTTTCCTTCTATTTTTATCGCTCAAATAGTTGAAGGCCACCTCAAATATATATGGCACGTTC
>JAQFZG010003579.1:0-13332 GCA_034695465.1 Entomobrya nicoleti | reverse complement strand
ACCACCATCATTGCTGCCGTCTGTGTCGGTAAATTAATATTCCTAAATGGAGTCTTCTTGTTATGTTATCTATACACAAAACACGCTGTTTTCCATCCATCTTGCATAAGAAAATTAATCAATGTGGTTAGAGAAACTATTTACTCGTCCTACAGAACGTCGTAATATGCCTCGCGTGTCATATTGAAAATTAACGGCACCACGCACCAAAACAATAAGGTGTTCGTCAATTTTCCAAATAGTATCACTGGTCTTATAGCTCTTGAGTCGTTTATTGACGAAAAATATTGCTTATATTTCTATTTACAAATGTATTGTAGGCTCTTTGGTGTGCAGTGAGAAAATATAGTGCATAACAAAATCTATCACCCGAGGAAGAATAACAAATCACAACATTCGATTCTCAAAGTGTAAAACGACAATTTATGTCTATCTATCTTTCCATTTCCATTGCATTTTAACGGCTTCAATATTAACACCTAGTTATTGGTCTAGGGATAATCATCGGTAGATAGGTTACAATCTACTCTATACTACAACATACATACTATTACTGTTGGCTGTACAATATTTAGTAATGCGTGTATGCGTACGTCTACCATTATAATTTTGTTGTTGTTGCTGGATGTACCATTAAACAAACACGCATAAACTTGAACAAATGACAAAAATATAGATACTTTAGTAAAACACAGAACGGGTCACAAAAGCTATCTTATCGACATTTAGAAATATCTAAACCAAACTACCTTTAACGTAATATTTTTATATTCATGTCCAGCAAAAAAATGATGTTTCCCATCATCGTCATTCTGATCATCATCGTTGACGTCCTAGTAGTCACAATAATAAAAGGAAGCACTACGATAGTCGTCCTTCGATTGTGGGTGTTAATGTGAATATTATGTTGAAGCTATAAAAAGGAAAGGAAAATGTTTATCAAATCCACTCATAAGGAAAAATTGATGGCTTATAGAGCAATATTAATATTGGTTGGTGTATATCGACTTGGATTAGATTCTGAGTCTTAACATACACAAACAATAAGTCTCTGTACAACATAATATAATTCAGCTTGGCATACATATTGTGTAAGATATTCTTTTTTCGTTTTAGTCACATAGGTATCTTCTTCACTTTGTCTTTTCCGTTTTTGCTGTCTGTAAAAGACATATGGAAAATGTGTATAAAAAATTGTTCCGACAGAAAAAGAGGATTATGACAAATGACAGAGGAGATAACGACGACTGAAGTAAGCATTTTTCCGTGAGTTCGCTCTCGTCGTTTACACAACATAGAGAGCTTTGGGCTCTAAGTGCTCTGCTGTCTGTAACTTTTTTTCCTCTTATTGTCGTGATATAAAAATGTATATTGTGTTTTGTAAGGCTCTGTGTGTCTGTGATGCTCGTTCTTTTTTCCTTCTATTTTTTGTTTCCAGCACAGAACTGGTGAGTGCCAGTCAGTCAAAGTAGTAAAAAGAAAAAGAGTATGTATTATAGTGATGCCTGCTGGATAGCACAAAACCTTCACATTCGATATATTTTATATATGAGATGCACATGTAATACTAAAAATAAAAAATAAACAGTGCTAAAATACATATTACAAAGTTGTACCAGTGATGTTCCTATACAAATGCATTAGCAAGCGGCAAATGATGGTTTTTGGTTGAGTCAAGAAGAGAGAATGGAGAAAAAAATATACGGAGAAGGGGAAAGTACACTCACATGAAATATTCCATTCCTACTACTCCAACTCTTCTCATGTCATTTCTCTTGATGACCTGTTTGTTTAAAGAACGTCCTTTTTTCTTTTCTCCTTCTCATGCTTCACATTAGTCTTTTTTGTGCAAATTGTGATTGCCATTAGTGAACAGAAAGGAATGAGGGATGTCATGAACAGTCCTTCTTGGAATTGATGTGGGGGTATTTACATTACTAAACTGAAAAAATGAACAGAGCGTACATACAAACACACTCATCACATTACAGACTTTTTGATGATAATAATGACAATGTACATTATATAATACAGTATTACTATTGCTGTGCTGAACGATAGAATATATTCTGAACGCCTTACACATGAAAGTACCCATTACGCCAACATTACAACAGGCATTTCCTTTTGCTACAGAAGTTTATCATCATTTTGTGTTTTTCGTCGTCATTTTTTACTTTATTGTGACAGTGCCAAGTCCGGCAAGTAAAAACAGAAGCACATAAGAAATTGTTTGCTTTGAGTTGGGTGAGTAATCGAAGGAGGTGGAAGATTTTTGTTGACATTAAACAACTTAGCAAATTCTTGGAAAGTGTGTTGTCTTTAATGTAGTGTACCAAAGTACTTAATATTTGTCGTGATATTTTTCGAAGCTTGCGTATATAAATTAATGAAAATTCTGCAGTGACAAAAGTACAAAGATTAAGTGGTGCACTGTTGTTGTTTTTACTACCAGAGCTTTGTACACCTTTATAAAATCAATGTATAGTTTTATTTGCCGTTGCAATGTACTTGCAGATGATGATTATAATGAGGATGAGGATGATAATGCAAGCTGTATCAACATGACAGATTTAGTTAATGATGGCGATGAAAATGTTTGCATAGATAGTATTTCAAGTGTTTGTCATGTATGCTGTGTTTTTTTTGAAGAATGCGTGAGTTTTGATGTTTGTAATCTGTACACAGTATGCAATACATGATGTACCACTTGAGATTATAATGAGTATTTTGCACACAACTTATCATCAGGTTCGGCTTATTTTTGGGTGCAAAAAAGTATTGCAAAATAAAAATGGTTACTGGTTGGAAAGCGACACCAATAACATTCTGTACTGTGCTGTCGCCTTTCCAAATTGCCTTTGTGTCTTGATGGTGAAGATAGATACATCTAGATGCAAAAAAAACTTTATAAGAAAGTGCTGTATAATTTTATGTGCGATGAAATGATATGAGCAGATCATATATAATAAATATAAGTATCAAACACACGTGTGAAATCTTTCTCGAGACAAAAAAAATCTAAAAAACAAACAAACAGAGACGAATGCTGGGACACGAAAAACTGGCTAAAACATCTGGATTTAGACGTTTGAATAATGTTATATTGTCGTGATGGTAGGTTGATGATAGAAACGTGGAAACAAGCCATGTAAGAGCGATTGCAGCCGCCAGCAGAGTATTTGAATGAACACCAAACTTTAGATTTGTACATTGAACGTTTGTCTCAAAAAGTTTTTTTTGGGGAAAAAATCGTCCCTAGTGTGTGTATAATAGCTCAATCGAGCTGACAATCAAGATATTTTACACTGAAAATGCTCGAGTACTATTAACAATGCAATACCAAGTGACAGTTAATTTTTTTGATAGTTTTGTATACGCATACTTCATCTTGAATACATGTGTCCAAATGACTCAATGTAAATATGTAACTTGGCGTGGATAAATTTGGATAAATATTATGGAATTCCATTTGCTTCTCGTTAGCTGTCAAGAAAAATTATCCAACTTTTTATACGTTTTCACATTGTCTCTCTCTCTCAATTTCTCTCTCATGAAGTACAGAAGCTGAATTCTTTGGAGCGATTAATTAAAAGCTCTGCAAGCATAACAAAGTTCATGATCTTCTTTTCTTATGGAAAGTAGCATAAGGACAATAAGATATTTAGTATGTTTTATGATGAATTTTTATTTATCTTCCTTTCTTATGTTTTCTTTTCCCTTTCACGTACCCATTTTTGTTGAAGTATTAATAAAAACAGTAGTAGTAACAAAATATGCAAGCATCCAAACTGTCACATCATACCACTGCTTTTATCATGGGACCAATATCATTTTGTAAATGAAAGTGTAGAGTTAATGCTGTTTTATTTGAATGAACATAATACGGAAAAGAAAACATTATACGGCTTTACAAATCTTTTTTACTACGACAATTTTGTCGTGAGTACACGCAGGTGCAATCTCTCATGTATTTATTTTACGTACCTAGCCAAGTCAGTCGTCATAAGGCATTTGCATGGCATTAAAAGCACTTTCGACAGTCAGCTTCCTTGTTGCGGTGTTTAAGCCTTTTTTAAATGAGTATACATATAATATGATGGCATTACAAAATATCTGTGAAATAATGTAGGTACCGAGTACTTTGCTCTGTAGAAAAAGAGCAAAGGGGGATCATGAAAAGAAATAAGATACTGGACGAATCATGTAACATGTACATAGTACGTACATACTTAAAGTATGAAGTAAAGTATATATGATGCTTATATATTTTTACATTGAAAAGTGCCATTGAACAAGGTAAGGTAGAGCAGTATTTCAACCACAACAGAAGCCGAGTCATTTCAGCAACAGAAGTAGTTGCAGCCGGTTCTCAATATAATAATGACACGTATTATGTGTGCATGAATACCTAGCCTAAACTTTTATTTTTACAATGTTGTCTGACTGTTGTGTTATACGTTTTTGTCGGCTTTTCTCTACCCTCCCTAATTAAGTCATAGTGAATTCAATTCCGCACTCAATTTAATTTCAAAGAGGAAATCTTACTAGCTACCAGTGCAGTACCAAGATCTCGGTTGCTTCTGATACCACTTCATCCAGAGAGAGAGAGAAGAAAGGCAGTAGCTTATGATTGCTGCACGATACACTACACATTTTATACTTTGCACAGTCAACGGTAGCTTTTACATTCATTATTCAACTAGATAGTTAGACAAATGGTGCGTAATAACATGACAATCACTATTCACTAGCAGCAGTAGTACTATCAAAAGAACGAAAAAAAACCAGGAGGATTTTCAATTTGACACAAATACAAGAATATATATACATATGTGATGTATAATGACGAAAGGTTAGATATAATATGCATGATTTCTAGTGTTGTTGAATGTGTATGTTTGCATCACAGCTTAACATTATTGTTGGGTAATTCAAGAAGCACTTTTTGTGCATATTTATGCAATATTCAATGAATATTATCTTTTCATAAAAACTTCGTATTATGTGCATACATATATTGTAGATGAACTTTTACTGGCTCTGTGTTCTGTACTCATTGAAGCAGACTAGCAGCATTGCATTGCCATTGTGTACCTACTTATCTTTATTCCAATTTCACATTCGTGAATTTTACTGGTCGTACAGTGAAGTGAAATGCCGTCATCGCACCACTTTAAAACAAACATAGCGTGAACATTTTAATAGCCTGAACGAAAGGAATCAGTCAAACATACGTACAGAAGAACAGAGAAGAGAGAGAAAATGTAATGCTGTAATAAGTAAACGGCAAGCGTGAACTAAAAGACGAGAGTATAAACAGCAGATGTATCCAGTTGAGTCGGACGAAAGAAACTAGAGCTAAAGATGAAGATATAAAAATGAATATGAATGAACACATATGCATATTTACTTTTTCAACTTAATACACATAAAAGTACTTATTCCCACTGCAGCAAAGCACATTCTGTAAGCATGATCATCATCGTTATGAAAAACAAAAAAAAACTTGATTTTTCCCTTTCTACGTTACAACTTTGAAATAAAATGAGTTTCTCAAAAAGTGTCATCATCAAATCATACTAAAAGCCTAATACGTTACGCCGTTGTAATCAATGAACTATGTCACGGGCTCATAAAAAATTCATTTTTCATATTACGTGTACCGTATCAAGTTAACTTATATTGACTATTACTCTTACACAAATGCACAACTAAAAAAATAATACATACGCAAACCCATGCACATTATGTGAGTTGTAGGAGTTCAGTTAATATTCTTCATAAATGAACGATAGAATTTTGAAAGAACAGCGATAGTAGCGTAATAAAAATGTTTTTCTCTTTGACTGTCGAAATATTGTCAATTCTGGAAAAATCGAAGGATTGCAATGAGTTTGGCATATTATTGAATATATACTCAACTCAGGTAGCGTAGTTTTTACTTCAGCATTCAGTTTTTCTCCGCGTATGACTACGTTCATATTTTATTTACATGAATCGAATATTCTAGAATAGAAATTGGAATATTTTTGTATTATAGTCTCTATCCCACATTATTTAAATATAATATATCCCGTCGTCTTGCTGGGAAAAGGTCGAGAGAGTGGAATTGAGTGCACTGGTCTGTCAATCAAATTTATTTTGTTTTGAACTATCAACTATGAGACCACGGATAAGTTGGTTGTTTAGTTCATTTTACATAATCTTGAATAAACATGAATATATTCAATACAATCTACAATAAATATGTTACACAGAGTATTTTACTTGTCACCAAGTCAAGTACACGTACACATTAGCAGTTTTATAGTGAATATATGTATACGTTTGACTTAACATCAACCGCTTAACGTTTTGCAGCATGTATTTACTTCAGTTTTTTCTGAGATAATGATAAAAACTGTGGTTTTTTGTACAATGATGATGATATATTGTACACACATGCAAGTTGGCAATGCAATGACAATGCACCATTCTACAAAGGAGTGCGTAGTGTAATGTATGCAAGTGCATCTACAATTTTACATGCATATTACAACTTACAACAATACTGAACGCTAGCTTTTTGATACGTCATTACAATGCACTATCAAGTGAGCTTTTTATTTGAAGAGTTGATAATAATAATATGAAATTGAGAGACAATGACTAGAAAAGCAGCGGTACATTTCAAATGTCACTGTGAATATTGCATTATATGACATGCATGAATTACGCACGGTGGTTTCAGTCAGGTCGTTTGAAGGTATATGAATATATGTGATGTACACTGTACTTGACAATCATAAAAAAATTTTGGGCTTTACTGGCTTTACCCCAAAAGCTTTCCACGCTGAGAGAAAATAATACTAAGCACTTAGTCAAAATAATTTTTGGACGTTTGATGACTTTTATGTGAAAACTTTGATAATTATCATAATATAGAAGTGTACTAGAAAGAAGAGTACATATGAATATACATTGGAAGAACATATTTACCTGGCATAATATTTTATGTATTTATTAGCATTTCACACATAAACATAAATTTTCGATGAAAATGACGAGAACTGAACACTTGAGTACGACTGTTGTTTTTGTGTCGTTTTTTTCGGTCATAACAATCTCTCTTTGGACAAAATATATTATATTTGCGGTGTGTTTTTCTCAGTACACTTTTGAATATTAAAAGGCAGCCAAAAAAATGAAGCCTATTTGTTTTGCTTTGAACAATCATCTGTAGGAAAACTAACACTTCATCATTTTTGTTATTTTTTATTTCTGTCTTGTCTTGAGTGGATTGGATAGCATGCTTGAACATGTTGTACAGCAAATCATACTGTGTAATGTTAAATGTAGGATCAGCATCATAAGCTTTTGAATATTATTATGCAAAAAATCATTGTAGATCGCGTAGTAAAAAACGTATAGAAAATCTTATCTGTGTGTCACCAGTCACCATTACTTAAAAATTCACCATGACTGACTGACTTATTTGACTGGGGATTCAGATTGAGCGAAAAAGATTGACTTGGCTGAGTTTAGTAGGAGGAAATACTTATGATATGATGCTGATCATGATGATCATGTATTTTTTATTATACAATTAATTTTTAGAGTGTAACAATTTCTTATTTCTATTATATGGAGATAATTCTATATATTATTGTCAATTATTATAGCGTGGATGCTTTTCTCTTTTTTTTTCTCCACTTTGTGTATACTCCATCTACGTCCCATTCAGTCAAGTCAGTATGTAGGCACACATATTTTAATAATTTCAAATTTAATCATTTCTCAGAATCTTTTGGCTCATCATTTTATGAGCTGAGTACAACAAAACCCAGTCTTTTTCTTTGCATTATTATTAAGTATGTACTTTGATGGCTTGATATTCACACATGCATAGCATTGAATAGCTGCAACCACATATCAAGAACCGTAGTAGTGCTATATTCTGTATCATTCACTACTCACTTCACTTCCAACAATTGCACCACCATCACATCAACATAATATAATAATATCGTATTAAAAACTTGACAATAGAAGCTCATCTTGTGTGAGAAGCGTGGACAGGAGTGCATTATTCTCTTTAAGCACAGTTTTTTGTTGTCGCTCGTTGGTTCGTGATAGAAAGTAATATTTCCTCGAATTCATACCGTACAGTATTTTGACCTTTTATGAAAGATAAATCGGAAAGAAAAATATTATTCTTAAATTTTTTGTTCCTCTTCTTGCCTTCATTCAATCCATCTCCGCCTCGTGTATCTTTCTAGGTATCAAACTGATTGTGAGTGCCCAACCAAAATTCATTCACATCGCCCATCCAAAAAGCCAGCATATTAACATTCATTCACTTTGCGAAAACGGTAAAGCACTTCAGCACAAAAGGAATCTATATTGCATTTGTCACCGTTGCATTGCGTTTCAATGTCTTACTATTAGTATGATATGTCATCAATTTTCACGTTTAAAACAAGGAATATTCTACGGATTTTTTAAAGAACAGCTTTAACATTTAAAGCATTTCAATTTTTTATTCGAGCATTGTTATCATTTCCTTCATCTACAAAATGTCATCTCAACAGTTTGTTTGGCGTGATTCGAAAATAATGTGTGCCAAAGAGACAACAAATGGCATTTTCCACCATTTGGTAAATAAAATATACATTTCTATTTAAATGATAAGAAAAATTATTACGTTTGTGATATTTCTCATGGTATGGTACCTTTAGTATATGTATTTCCTAGTTGATAAATAATGTGCGTTCACAAATTTCTCAACAGTTTTGTGTCAATTTTATAACTTATTAACTGCCCGTGTCCAGTACCAAAGATAATAAAGACTCAGCAATGTTTATAATAATAGAATACTTAGTTCTAATGTATGAGTTCAGTAGCTCACAAAGTTAGTGACAAATTAAAAATCTTTTAAAATGAAAATTTCGGATTTCCTATTAATGGCCTCACCAGAAAGATAAACGAGTAGCAACGGGGAGGTGTATGGAAAATTTAACAACAGATATTTGAATTGAGGTAAAGTTGATTAAAACTGGTTTCATGGAATTTGTACAAAAAGAAAATACAAGCAAATTAAGACTAAACAAAGGGACGCCTTTTAACAAAGTTATTAATATCAGGAAGTAGTTTTTTAAAGTAGTTTAGCCAGCAAAATAATTCACGAAACATTATCAATGATAATTTTTATTATCCTAAGTACTGTTTCATAGCATGCATAGTAATAAACATGAGCGCTTGATTATGGATCGTCATCACCCATTTCATGTGATAAACAAAACGGCTGAAATAATAATAATAAAGGTCAACCAGTTATCGTTAGCGCACCATCATATCCTATATTCACCCACCCTAAAACAAGCAACCATCAAAAGCCAAACCAAACCCCAAGTTTTCAATTTAATATTCAATGGATATAGCTGAGCCGGAACAGGGACTTCCTTTGAAAAAAAGCTGTACGAGTACGTTCGTGTATTTTACGATATTTCTGAAAAGAATAGAGAATCATTATCAACACAGCTATCATTTTTTTGATGTTGATGATGACGGTAATGTGAGGAAGATGAAACGTTGATAATTACTAAGCCCTGCATAATAATAATATGCGATACGAAGGCATTTAATATTAAATACGATATGCTGTTTGCATTGTCCGTGTCCGCTGCTTGGAGAGTTGGTTTATTGAACACGACACTACGCCATGTATGTTGGTCGACTCTCGACTGTGCAGTTTGGTGATGAGTTTTATGGTCACCATCTCTATTGAAAACAGTGGGATCAGTTATATAAACAGAGATACTGCTGACAATATTGCCGTATGTGTAAAGTGTGTATGTAGTATGTGCTGCATGCTGATTGAATGTAATATAATCAGTAACGCAGCCGGCCGGCAGCAGGGAAACACACAATGTCATTAGTTTCATTATTGTTCAGAAAGCAGAGCCATAGGGAATGAAAATACTGCGAGAATTTTGAATTCAAACAATAACATCAGCATCGAACTACCCAATGCGATAATACAACAATATCCATGTCATTTCATGCATGCTTTTTTCATCCGTTCTACTCTACTGCTACGACAATTCCTATTACTGCATTGTCTAAAAAACTCCCAAAATTTTACTGTGTCAGCATGAAATATGCATGCAAACTTGTTCCATATCACATGAGAAACTATGTCGTCCATCCTCTATCCACAGTATTTTTTACAATATAGTTTTTCTTGTAAGCACAATCCCATATAGACGTAGAAAAAATTGATGGGTTTTATAGCTGGTAGTAAGCAAGTGGGTGCATGGGGGAAATTACACAAAATAGTAAATTTGTACGTGCTGATACGTAAAATATGCATTAAGACTATTCAGCCGGCAGTCATATATAAAGCCACCAAGAAAGCAAAAAATGAATAAAATACTTTTTGTATAATAATGTGTATTATATTTTATACAACTATGTCCCATTCCAGAGTAACAATACAGTGTGCATACATTCTACACCGCTGCTAATGTGAGCACATTTAATAATGATGATGATAATGACTTTCCACTGATAATGACAATGATGATCCTTAATGATGATTATAATGGTCATTGAAAACCAAGCATGCCGACTCGACAGTAAAAGTAAAGTCAGCCAAAAACGTTTTTTACTCCTTTCTCGCCGGTTGAAGCGCTTTTCAAATAAATGTGTATGCATACCAGTGATAGTGGTACCCATGTGCCAGTGCCAGCGTAAAAATATTATAAAGCGACTAGTTGTATACTATGTGACATAATTTACATGAACATGTTCTTAGCCTTTGCATTCCATTATCGGAATTTATATTCATAAAGGCACATTTAAAAATGTTCTCTCTGTGTTCTTGTACGTTCTTGCCTTAAAGAGTTTTTAGCAGATACTTAAAACAGGCCAAAGAATCGTTTCAAAACTTATTATTACTATTTTATATTTTGTATTACTTTTTTTGTCGTTTTAACTTTTTTAAACACGAAACTACACTACTGCTAAAACAACAGCAGTGGCAGTGCAGTGGTGATGTACACTTTTTGTAGTGATCTTTACATACTATAAACACATGCACGATAGCTTGTAACGCTACACTACACTACATTTCTCAAATTATAAAAAAAATTGTTCATAATGTGTTTTTTCTGCTATGTTATATGTTATAGCGTAAAGATTTACTCAAAATAAGTTTTTAAAACGCTTTCCATGCCAAGTGAGAAAGTAGTATATAAACAAGTGCTTTTTATTACTGTGTAGTTTTCGTCTCAAAGAGTAACATTAAATTTGTGAGTGGTGGCGGCGATGATGGTGGTACAAACTACAAACTATGTATGTACGTAATGTACAAAGCAGTTGATTTTTTGTTCAGCCAAAGACACATACTAACACACAAGAAGTTTGTTTTTACTTGAAGCTCCAAAAAAGAAGGCGAAGAAGAATATAAAGACAGAAATTATTGCGATAAAGGGCGGGGTGCACTATTAAAGACACGAGGAGTAAGAAGAAGAAGTAGACACACAAAAGTAATATCAAAAACGTCTACGTAACAGGCACACACCAAGTAGAATTCTTTCTCTAACTGTCTGTGTTTTGGTTGGTACTACAAAACAGACATTTTTACAAGGGAAAAAATCTTAGTATGTTGTAAAATGCGTAGTATGCAGGCAATAGAGTATGCAGTGTAACAGTAGTAGAATTGGTGTAATATAGTAGCTTTGTAAACACATAAAGTTGCATTACACAGGGAGAAAATGACTTTAATGTTCATAAAAAACTGACAGTGAATCAAAATGGGTAGAAAAAAGTAGAAAGAAAGACGAAGAAAAAGGGATGATAATGGTTCGTTTCCTTCCTCCATGACTCGACCTAAAATCATGTTGACTTTGGTAGTATTTTTTTTCTATAGAAAAATAGTTGGTTGGAATGGAGTATAGTGGTTTGTTGTTGTGCTTTTAGTTATATGAGCTGCTCTTATGTACATATTCTGCTTGATACATTCAACATTGTACCAATGCGCCAAGAAATATGCATAAAAATAAAATGTTACGTATATTTTTTTTGAAGAAGGCCATAAGACATACCTATACACCTATCATAATGATAAGATGATAATGCACAATGTTATATATTGTATAAGGCTATATTCTCCCATACCTATTTACTCACAAAAATGTTTCACTGTGTAGCAGAAGCAATTTAAAAAATAACACGACCGTCAAAATTTAAAATATCTTTTTATTGTACAAGAACACTAAAATGGTAGGGTTTACTCTGTCTCAGTAAGTCCGCTGAGGTGAGACACTTTCTTTTAATGACCGTGTCTTTTATTCTTAAAGCTGAATTTAAAGCATGGCCCTGTGAATGAGTGTTTGTACTAATAATACCACCAGTTACAAAATACATATCATCATCATGATCGGATTCATTTTCTCTCTAGTTGCTGCTGCTCAGGCGATGGCGAAACGTGGTTGCTTGTGTTCCTTCTTTATGTAAGGATATGAATGAATATTAACATTTTTCAAACACAGAAGCATGTTACTACTTCACAATCACGAGAGGAAGAGAGGTAGAGAATGCAATAGGTATGTTGTATGTCATTCAAAAAAAATGTTTCTATTTTTTAAGGTAGAAATTGAGTAAACGATGAGACTATGTAAAAAAGGAGAAGCGTGAGCTAATTTCCTTTGGTTCCCAGAAGACGGTATATAAATGATCCACTTTTTCATGAATTCATGGAAGTATGGCCAACTGGGGCGGAGAAAATTAGTTTCGCTAATAGAAACTCTTGAAGAAAAATATCACTCTCGTTTGTTGCTCTACTCTAGTCACAGCGAACAACCATCACACACACACACATCCACTTAAGTTTACACGAACATCGCTATCGTGTACATTGAACACATCAAGGGAGAGCTCCAAGTCGTTTTCTTCCCCAGAATAACAAAAACGCTGCTGCTCTCCATTCTCTCTCGTTCACCATTAGTATAATATTTTGTATAACAAACTCAATTGGACTTCATTCTGACCTAATCGTACGAAGGATTCAGCTTTTTATGCTACTCACGAGAAAATGCATATGTATGTATTCATTTGTGTACTCAGGTATGTACATAATTTGTTCAGCATTTTTTTACCTGAGTAATAGGAAAAAGGAAACATTTGTCGTCTCTCTTGGTAAACTATTATTAATGACAAAATGAAGTCCATATATCACACCTTAGTCCTGTTACAGAAAAGATGTAGTCAAAATGCCAAAAATATGTTTGACTCAATTACCAATGCGCCACTGTACACACATCACATGCATACATACATACTGATATG
>JAQFZG010003578.1:0-13333 GCA_034695465.1 Entomobrya nicoleti | reverse complement strand
CTTTTGATCGTTTGATGCTACCGCTTCTTTTAAAACGAAAGTTCAAATTTGTCTCCATTATTTTCAAGCATCCTTTAGCCTGCAACTTCGATGATATGGGATATGATACCATACCTGTAATTATCTTGAAAATGATGATGGGATGAATATGAATGGTTTAATGCTTTCCAGAATACTAATGTACATATTTTGGTATGCAATATTTTTTTTGTGAAGTTGAACAATCTATAGGAAGGCCATAAGTGCAGACATAATGATAATTGTGGTGGATGATGCAATGATCGTTTATGTTGTTTTGATCGTTTTGTGTACAAAATTATTGTTAAAAGAAACTTTTGTGGTTTATTTCTGGAGCTTTCGATACATCGCTGATATTGTGGGCGAATGATGACTTCAGATTTTGAGTTATTTATTACAAAAAAAATTAATGATGTATAATAGTATATCATATGAGTCATGAGATACCAATGATTGTAATTTTATTTTAAAACTTCATAGAGACGGAAAGTACAACAATATTAAAATAAATAGTTTAAAACTTGGAACAAAACATTTTTTTAAAAATAAAATAGTAATAGTCAGTCATGCAGTCATGGGAAACAGCACTGACTAACAAGAAAGTCTTCTAAATCTCAAGTCCAAGTCAGGGATCAAGTCCTTATCCGTAATATGGATATCCTCCTGAAATGTTGAAAACAAGTTAATATTTTAAAATAGGAAACAATCATTTAGTAATTTTATTTGAACTATTTGTGTTGGTTACCCCCACCATAGCATGGACAACAGGGCATTGGAGGTGGTGGGTACCCGTATCCATAACCATATCCGCCGCCTCCGTTTCCACCGCCGCCTTTCTTATCATCACCACCGAAATGTCTTGAAAGTCTGGCACTGTCGTCAAGCACAACTGTGCTATTATGGACTGCAGCCGTGGTGACATTTTTCACTTGTTCCTCAGCAAATACCACTGAAATGATTAGGATGGCGGAAAGGAAAATGACCTGTAAAAATTTAGATCAAGATTTAAATTTATTTAATAGAATTTGGACTTTAAATGGAATTTCGGAAATCATAATTTTTCAAATACCGTAGTTGTCTTCATTTTGTGTCTTTTATGTAGAGAAATTTTCAGGAAAGTCAACAAATTTATCAAAATTTTGAAGGAAAACAATGAAAGATTTAATGAAAACTTGAGTTGAGATGAATATGATGAAAAATGAAATTGATTTCAAGCTTTATATACTTAAGAATTATTGCTCATTCAAAAGTCTATGACCATACTTAACTATAGATGGATTATGGATTATAATGCCTACGTCATTCATTATCTCGTCAGCTATTATGCGTAAGACAGTGTGTCCTTCAATTTTGAAATAATTGTGTTATTGATTAGATTACACCTGGATAATCTGTTGTATTGTAATCTTTGGTTTCTCAATATCATTTCGAATAGAACAAGTGCCGTTTTAAGATAAGATCACTGGTGAAATTGTCTTGTTGTATTTGTATGCATCATCTTATTGTGGGATTGTCAGTCATGAGCAAATTATGGTCAACCTAATTAGAAAAGTACGTGTCATTCTAGTTGGCTGATTTTCATTATCTGGAAACTAGCAGTAACTTAAATGTCATATCGATCTGCGATTGTCATTTGTGTGAACTATTTTGTTTACGAGGAAGTATACAAATAGAGTTAATTACTTCTTATTCATAGGGCTGCAAAATCAATACGGATATTTGACATGTCGCTAGAAGATACGATACACGTTTGCAATGAGATGTTCCGACAGATTGATTGAATGCGAAATGTATTCATGTTTATCGCTAATTTTATGGAAAATTTTCACAGATTAATGTAAAGACAACGGCATCAACATTTGTTTCTCAATTTCTTAACCAAGCGGAATATTTTTAGAAATTGATATTGGAATAAAAAATGTAAAGTTTTTCCTTTTTTTAAACGGTAACAAATATAAAATGAAGAACATTGGCTATTCATTTTAGAAATCTATAGTTAGCTATAGTCATATTATGTATTGGTTTTCGATGTGTTAAATACGACGCGTTTCTCATATTTTCTGGATGAGAATATTTTTAATTATTCATGCTCGTTAGAAAAATCCTTTATCATTGCGATTTTCGTCAAATCTACTAAATAGATTAAGGAAACATAAAATCTTGTTGGTTAATTGGTTTTTATTTTTAAACAGTTTTTATTTACATCCTAAATTCTAAATCGATAACACAAATACTCCCACAAAGTCCCATGTAATATACAAGTAATCTAAATTATTTATTTCCGTATTTTACTAAATTGCGTATTTTAATATTCAACCCTACTTTTTCCTAAAGTGCATCTTCATGTTTTCTTTGTTCCTCCGTACTGTACTGGGATCTGGGCTGGATCTAAAAGTTCCTTCATATCCTTTTGCCATTCATCCATTTGAGAGTAACAAGTAAGTTTTCCCAATGTTTTTGGAGCCATTACAGGTTTTAGCATTGCAATAAACATGCCAAAGTAGGAAGGACAGTTGATAAAGTTCGCTCTGTATAGGACCTGTAGAGTATTATGTATTTGAAATCAGAGTATGTATCACTGAACTCGGATAGAATAGAACTGAATAAAGTATATATATAAAATATTATTGAGTTAATTACTTCCGGGTAGTAGGATTCATAAGTAATCTGTCAAATTATTTACAGATTTAGAACATGCAACAATTAATCATTTATTTGTCTAGACTACAAAAGTTGTAGTTGTCACAGCGGAGATACAAGTACATGCATTCAATAAATTGTTTATATTGCTTACCGCAATTTGCAATATTTTCTTCATAGCTGTAAAAACAAAATAAATGATAATTGAAATGCTTATTATGATAACGGCCTGCATTTTGGTTGTCAAGTAAAAATATTTGATATTTAAAACGGCTGCATGAAAGTAAAGCTTATAAAAATAACTAAAAAGTTAATTATTGTGTATTTTAGTAATGATAACGACAGACAAACTGATCTACATCACGAAATAAATTTTTAAAATGCTTCGGTTTAGCATCCAGGCCGTTATCATAATAAGAATTTCAATTGTTTACGTTAGCAAATTTTAGTTTCAGGACAGCATCAACATAAAACGAGATGTTGGATGTATGTTATGCTTACCTCCAAAATTGATAAGTTGCATGTATGAATAGCTTTTCACGTCAACGCATAACATCATTTGTGTAACTGGTCCTTGACCGCTCTTTTTCCTTTTTTCATGCTCTTCTTTGATGTGCCAACAGATTACTTCGAAAAAGCATGTGACAAAGTCATCGAATTCCGCGAGTCTGTCAGCGTCGTTGACAACTTTGCGAAAGTCCCAATCGGCAAGTGGAATCAGAAACACTATAAATACAACAGTCCATACCATAAACTGTATAATATGTTACACAAAAGTGATAGTACTTAAATGAAATAAACAAACTGCTACAAACTAACCAGGATGACCAAGTTTATCTGTTCCACCAAACTGGTACGGATAATTTTCGGTAAAAAACGGATTTACTTTGAAGTTTGCTGCTTGGTCTGCTTTTCTTTCTTTTCTCCATTGTAAAGACTAAAGTACATTTTAATATTGTGAGACTTTAGGGGCAATATGCAACATGTTGGATTTAAACGTGATGCATTAGCATTGAACTTACCGTGCGCAGCATATCTGTTGACTTCGCAAGATCAAGGTCACGAGCTATGGAGGAAAATTAAGTTGTAAAAGAGTTCGTGATGATGAGAGCACAATTTTTTATTCTTTTTATTTCATACCTCTTAACCATCGTACAAGAAACAAATCTTGGTCCTCAACAGAAAGTGATGTGATTGATACAGGAAGCTCATCTTGAACATTTTCTCGTAACTGAAATGTTTAAATGTATTGTCATGAATAAAAGATTAAACATGAACCTTATATATAAACTATTAACCTCAGTACCAATATTAACTGCTTACTTTAACAATGAGAGCCTTCTCTTCATTAGTTATTATACCACAGTCGTTGTTGTTTTCGATTTCCATCTTCACGGCTTTTTTGAGTTTAATATTTAAAAGAAGTTCAATGTACAGGTCATTCCATGCCCACGGTCAATGATGAACTATTATATTTGCAAATTCGGAATGAACTTATCATAATAACACCACTTAAATGCGGTTGGGTAAATGAACAAGAGATTTGCTGGCAGATATGCTGTATCATTTACTGTGCGTTTCATAAAAAAGATGTAACATTGTCTTTGGTCATGTTAACTATCTAATCAGATAGTGATAATTTAGCCAGTATACGTAAGTAAGGTAGGTTCACCACCACTATACTTCATTCAATGCAATTAGGTACATTAATTTTAGATATTTTCTATTGATTCTTTCAAGTGTTCCGAAAACATACATATTTTTGATAAGTCGTCCTTGCGCTTGAGCACTTGCATATTGAGCAATTAATTGTTTGATTAGCAGCTGGACAATCTACGAAGTAGCCGATCAATAATACATACTTATACCTAGTTATTGTTATTTACTCAATTTTTCATGAAAAAATCAAACTTTTCACGCATGATCAGATCACTGATTTATAAAGCAAATAATATGTTAAAGAATTTAACTTATCGGCAGTTGTTCAGTTGACAAAAATTACAGTATAACTGAAGTGGATACAAGTTGTTTCCCCAATTTTTTCGGTCAGACTCATTCCATTCTCGTTCTCACGTATGAGAGTCTATTTGTTTTCTACTTTAAATTTATCGTAGTTAAACAGTTAAAAATCATGTTAAGGAAAATTGTGATCCAATTGAAATTTTCCATGCGTAAAAGTTTTTCAATGATAATTTAAATTACTGACTACTTATAGTAGCAACTCATAGCAAGTTGCAATTATATAACAGAATTTTGATAATTATTAAAATGCGCATTTATTTTTATATGTATCATTTATTTTGTTAATTTAATTTTGTTATTTCCATTCCAGCGCTTTCAACAATCGAAATCTTTTTAGCAATTTTCACAGTTCCTCCACACTGCTCAGGTAGTATTGAGGGATCAATCCATCTCACCATATCCGATTTCCATTTGGGAAGCTGAGAATGGGAGTAATACCTGATTTTGCCGAGTGTTCTGGCAGCCAACACTGGTTTAAGCATATTAACAAAAATGCCAAAGTAGGACGGACAGTTGATGAAGAACGTTTGATTCATAAGTTCAGGATAGCAGGATTCATAGGTACTCTGTCAAATTATTTCCACATTTTGAACGTACAATGAATCATTTATTTTTCTAGTCTTTTAAATTGTATTCATACTGCAACTTCCAAAATTCTAAGTTGTAAGTACAAAGCTGTACAATTATTTAAGACTATTAAGTTATTGGTTAAGCTTACCATCATCTGAAGAATCTTTTTGATAGCTAAAATTTGTGTGATCGAAGAGATTATTGCAGACCCAAAGAGATATTATTATGAAATTGGCATTTCTAATGGTACAATGATTAATGACTGACACTATAGTAGTAAATCAATTACCTTCATAACGTATCAATTGAGAATACGGGTAATCCTTTACATCGTTGATAAACACAGCTTGCGTAACTGGAGGACGTTTTGTCCCTTTCCGTAAGATATTTTCTTTACGTATTCTGCTCACGATTTGCTCAAAGAATTTCGTCACAAAATTGTCGAACTCTGATAATCTTTGTGAATTGCTTAAAAGTTTGCGAAAATCCCATTGTGCCAGTGGTACCAAGACAACTAAAAATACCAATGAATTAAATAATTTACATGCTATACAAAGATTTCTAACTTTGCTTGTGGTCAATGAAGTTTGACGAACTTGGTTGCCCCCTTCTGTCGAGACCAGGAAAGCTGTACGGAAAATTGTCAGAAAAAAATGGATGAAGGACATTTCTAGCTGCCAGATCAGCTTGCCGAACTTTCCTCCATTCGAAATGCTAGCAATTTTTCAATTTCAAAAAAAGTTAAATTAATTGTACTACATTCAAAAGTAAATCGAAATTCAAAGCCAACTTACGCTACGAAGCATTTGTGTAGCGTTGTTAAGATTGTAGTCACGAGCTGAAGTAAAAGTTAATTTTTAGCATGGAATACTTCAAATATTTCAAAACAATGTTTATTTTTTATATAATAGTAACAATTAATCGTGTTTCAAAACCTCTGAGCCATCTAAGCAAATACAAGTCCACATCCTCCTCATCTGAATTCGTTAAGATGGATTGTGGAAGTTCTTTTTCAATTCTCAGTCGTAGCTGGCCAACTAATTTTCTTTCTTCGGAAGTTAAGAGATCGGTGCACTCCATCGCTAAAACTCAGAAATATAAAAAAAAATCTGAAGAAAAAAATGGTTGTATCCAAAAATTAAAAAACAATCCGGATGCAGAATCATTTGCCTTCCCCCAAATAATGCTTATTTAGAAGAGAATGCTGGCTTGCTTTTTTACAACAAGCTTAAAAGTTTACTTTCATTTTTACTAACTATTATTGCACCACCAAGCTTGAATCAGAGATCATTTTAGACAATAAACATATCCTGCATTTTATGTGTACTTGCATGAACTTTTGTACATTTATGATGCGGAGAATTCAACATATAATTAAATGTGCTGTTTGAAAACCTTCATTGGATCAAAACCATTTTTCACTGTAAAATGTATGTGGATTCGGCAATCTAAAAGAGTTTGAAAAGGCAACTGATCAATAAAAAAGTAAATCGTTTTCGATTATTATGAGAACTGTGAAATTGAAATTACATGCGTAAAGTAATATGTGTTTATGATTATTACTAGTTTTATTGTTATGTGTATTGTTGGAACTTCTTAATTACAGTACTTTTACAACAATGTTAATGGCCATAAAAGATTCGACTTATGATGCAATTTACAAACTTGTTTCAGTGTTGTCGAATGTCAAGGGGGTAAATTAAAAAAAAAATTAGCTAAGAAATAATGTTAGGTTATAACTTTTGTAAGTTTATTAAATACATGTAGCAACTTGATTCAACAACTTTATCAATGTTTTAAGTATAGAATAGATTGAATTGTGTATAATTGTTAACTTGTAAAGGTCAATTTTCAAATGACATTTTTGAAAGGCCTCCATATTTCTCTGGAATAATTGTCGGGTCTACAAAATTGTTAATCTCTGCCTTCCACTGGCTCAGGTTGGAGTAGAACGTTAGCTTTTCCATTGTCTTCGTAGCTATGACTGGTTTGACAAGATTGATAAACATGCCAAAGTAGGACGGACAGTTGATGAAGAACGCACGATAAAGGACCTCCGGATAATGTAATGAATAAGTGGTCTAAAAATGTTTAAAATTTACAAATAGGCTTACAATAGAATGCATGTAATTTTAGCGCGTTATGAAATTAATTTACCGCAACTTCCAAAATTTTCTTCACCGCTTGTAATCTCATGAGCTGGCCGTAAGGATAGTTTTTGGCGTCTATTATCAATGTAATTTGAGTCACAGGTGGTTCGTTTGGGGATCTTTCGTTTTGTGCGCTTTCAAGCTTACTTAAAGTTGTTTCAAATATAAAGGTGACAAAATTATCAAATTCTGGCAATCTTTCGGGTTGATTGACAACTTTACGGAAATCCCATTCAGCTAATGATACGCATCCAACTGTCAAAGTTTTATCAAACTGAGTAAATGTTTGATATTTACAAAAGGTTACGATTCGAAATAAAATTGTTTCACAGGTATACCTGGCTGTCCCTTTAGGTCAACTCCAGGATACCAAAACCGATAATTTTCCATGAAAAAGGGGTGTGGCAAAGTTTTCAAGACTCCATCCGCATTCCTTTCCAATCGCCATTGCAAATGCTGTCACAACAATAAACTCTCTTTAGAATTATTATGGGATTTTTTTCTTCTAAAATAAATTAATATACAGTAACTTACGTTCCTTAGCATTTCCGTTGCCTTTTCCAAGTCATGCTCACGAGCTAGTTATGGCAAAAAAATCATGCATTTTAATAATGATGATGATGAAAATCAACATAACCAAACCTAAAAAATACCTCGTATCCAGCGTACGAAAAATAGGTTTTGATCTTCTTCCGATTTTGATGAAATGGACTCTGGCAGGATTTCCCAAACATTTGCTTTCAACTGGGTTGACAAACCAGCCATTCCATAATTAGATTACAAATAAATAGTTTTAATTTTCAATTTAAAATATAATTCAAAAATAGCTTATCCTCTTACGTGAAAAATTAACTGAAGCTCTTTATTAGAAATTCCGTTATTTCTTCTTTTGCTTTCCATTTTAGCTTGCCTTATCGCAATTCGAGCTTGCATACAATGTTTCAAGTTCAACATGAAAATCTGTCTACGCGTTCATCTTACAATCTCCTTACCTTGTATGACGCATGATCCATCCATGAGCATAACATAATTCATTTTAGCGATTCGTTGAAATCATCTATTATTGTAAATTTTTATTCCTTACAATACAAAATTTCTATTTTATTTTTATCGATTGAGCCTTGATACATTTTATGTTGCTTAATGCGCATAGTAATTTTTTGTTGTTTTATGATGGAAACATTTCTGCCGTAGCTCTCATAGTTAATACTTTCCATTTGTTCATTTTTCCAACAAATTATCCCACAGTTGTTTCGAAATAATATGGTATGATATGAGTATGATGGTGTAAAATAAGTTCTTTTAGCCCTTAAATTTATTAAATCGGTTTCTCCTAATATAACTTCTGAATAAACCGAGTTAAAGTTTTGTAGCGCCTCCGTATCTTTCCGGTGTAACTGCTGGATCAATTATTTGGTCCAATTCTGCTTTCCACTTGGTCATCGATGAGTACAAAATCAATTTTTTTATTGTCTTTGGTGCAAGCACCGGTTTTAAGAGGCTTATAAACAATCCAAAGTATGCTGGACAGTTGATGAAGAACGCACGATGAAGGACCTCCGGGTAATGTAATGAATAAGTGGTCTAAACATGTTTAGAATTTACAAATAGGCTTACAATAGAATGCATGTAATTTTATAAAGTTATGAAATTAATTTACCGCAAATTGTAAGGTTTTCTTAATTGCAGAAAGTCTTATCAGTTGACCATACGGATAATCCTTAACGTCTATTAAAACCGTCATCTGGGTGACAGGAGACTCGCCCGAACCCCGTTTTCTATTTCTATTTTCCAAGATGCTGGTTATCGTTTCAAACATGTGAGTGACAAAGTCATCAAATTCATCAAGTCGTTCGGGAATATTGACGACTTTCCTGAAGTCCCATTCAGAAAGTGGGACGCATATAACTTTTCACAAAACATTTTCATTATATCAATCAATTACTATCCAAATTTGATTTTGTTAAACAGGTAAACAAAAACAACCTGGCCGTCCTTTCCGATCAACACCTGAAACTGTGTAAGAATAATTTTGAGAGAAAAATGGATGTATTTTGATTTTCAGGGCTTCATCAGCATTTCTTTCCACTCGCCAGTTTAAATGCTTTAAAAATAAGACATTAAACTTAAGAAATTTAAAAACAAAGAGTTTTCCAAGTTACGACTACAAATCTTACATTCCGAAGCATTTCCGTTGCTTTGTCCAAATCGTGATCTCGAGCTAGGTTATAATAAAATTACTTTACATGCATACCTTGTGTATAAACTTATATTACTCGCTCACCTCTTAGCCATCGTACAAAGTACAGTTCCTGATCGTCCTCTGATTTCGTTAAAATTGGCTGGGGCAAAAGCTCCCATACATTTGCTTTTAGCTGGAATATAAGTCACAAATTGCTGTTGCGATAAATTGAATTTTTATCTAAATTCCGGGTCAACAAATTTATTTAAAAAAGAAAACTCACGTGAAGGACGAGCTGCTGTTCCTCTTTGGTAATAGCAAGGCTCTCTGTTTGGCTAAACATTTGGGAACTTGAACTGAGAAGTAACTTTTCAATTAGGTCACATTCGACACTTAGTTTTGACATAATCTTTTATGATTGAAAACGTTCTTGCTTTGTTGGTTTGATTTGTGAAACCAAGCCAGGTAAGAATAGTCTGATATCGAGGGTATCACACAAGCAGCTAAAGTGACTTATTTTATGATCAATCCAAATCAAGATTTATGATGTCTTTTTCAGTTCTATTACTTGCATAAATACAAATCATCATTTCATATTTTATTGCTAAAAGCCATAAATTAAATGAATAATATAAAATTAAGAAACCGATTGGCTGGTTATGGGTTTGAAAATCAATATATTTACCAGGTTTCTCACAGATGTGCATAGTGAACCAAAATTAATTATTAATTCTGCCCCTTGTCACCTATTTATATGTTCTACTTGTCAGTAATAAAATGTTGGTGAGTATAAATTAGAAAATCGAAGAGCACTTTTTATTGCTGACCCATTTTATTTTTTCACTAATTACATTCGTTAGAAAACTAACTGAAGTATCAAAGTACTATTTACACAAGTACATACGTTTGACTACAAAAGACAATAATCAAATAGCGCTTCAAACTAAAATGCTTTAAAATAATGTTTGAAAGGTGCTGTTGAATTTAAAATAAAATTTACCTCTATGAAAAGTATAATTATAAGTTATTTGATTTTTCTCTTAATATTACCAACATGACTCCGCAATTTTGAAGGCTTGACGGAAAGTTGGTTAGAGCCAATCAAGGAACGATTCTTTTACTGATCAATTGTTCGTTACTTTTACATTTTCATAATGCCCCCATATCTCTCAGGAATCATTGCTGGATCAACAATGTCTATGATTTCCGCTTGCCATTTGCTCTTTGATGAGTGACACGTTATCTTCCCCATTGTTTTTGGAGCAATGAAAGGTTTCAGCAGAGTCATAAACATGCCAAAGTAGGAAGGGCAGTTAATGAAGTACGCCTTGGATAGGATCTGTAGAGTGTTATGTATTTGAAATCAGACTATGTATCACTGAATTTGGATTACACTGAATAAATAAATTACATTTACGAACTTCGGGAAAGTGGGATTCATAAACGGCCTGTAACAAATGAATAACAAATTAAACAAAACCAGAAGAAGGAAAAAAGACAACTATGTCAATTCATCATTTACCCCGATCGACATGAGCTTTTTAATCGCTGAGATTTTTAAGAGTTGGCCATAAGGATAATTTTTGGCGTCTATTATAGCGGTTAGTTGAGTGATAGGTGGATGACCTGCTGGACGCCTAGCATGCTCAATCTCTAATCTATTTATGAAAGTTTCAAACATGCTTGTTACGAAATCGTCGAATTCCGCAAGTCTAGCAGAATCCGCCACCACCTTCCTAATGTCCCAATCCGACAGAGGCATACATACAACTATAATGTATAAATATATAATCCAATGTGGGCATTAAATAAAAAAATACATGTAATTTGAAATCATATAAAAATAATTCAAGTACCAGGTTGCCCCCTCTTGTCAACTGCAGGTAAAAAATATGGATAGTTTTCGCGAAAAAATGGGTGTATATTTAGGTTTAGGGCGTTATCAGCGTTCCTTTCCACTCTCCATTCCAAGTGCTGCGAAGAAAAAAACATTTGGAGAGATAGTTTTGTGTAAAATAAATGGAAATGCAACAATAAAGCAATTACAAAAATATTACCTTGCGTAACATTTCCGTGGCTTTATCTATGTGGTTTTCACGAGCTGGTTTGAGTGATAGTAAAAAAGTGAAAACGGTTAAAATTTTGTGCTAAAATATCATATCACAGACAAAATTTTGAAATTTACCTCTAATCCATCTCACGAAATATAAATTCTGATCTAGTTCAGACTTTGTCCGGATATTTTCAGGCAGGACGTCTTTTACATTTTGCTTTAACTGATAATTTTTTACAGTAATAATTAGCTTTTTTTATAATAAAATATTTTCGTTTAACTGTATGTAAAAATATGCTTGGCCTTACTATAAAAATAAGTTGATATTCTTCTTTTGTTATCCCAGCGTTATCGGTATCGGCTCCAACCATGTTGATATTTTTACACAAACTTGAACTAATGAATGAATGAATGAAACTAAAAAGATTTCAGACTAAAATGTCCACACATGAGTAGATTTTCACACTTAAATTTTGATTTATTTGTTTGTATGCAGTTTTTCTTGTTAAAATTTTCATTCGTTTAATAAACTCGTAAAGGTAAGATTTTCCCTAGGCATTTACGCACTCGCATTTATTTGATTGTACTTTGAAAATATAATTGATAATGATATATATATTTCAGGTTTGCGGTGTTCAAGATTTTTTTTCCAACTTCTAGCACTAGACTAAAAAACTAATATCCATGATTGGATTTTGTACACGTGCAGGATAAAATTGCATTTTTATTCGTGTCAATTTTTTTTTACAATGCGCAAACAGATTTTTTCATTTAATTTGTAAATTAACAGTTTCACATGTTACTATTGTAACTCAATTGATAAATAAAATATATTATGACCAATCGCGTTAATGGAAGAGATGTAAAGTACTGAAGGTTTTATTGTAAGAAAAAAACAAGAATAATCGTACCATAAATCAATGAAGATACATAAAAAAATGTAGACCAACTCTAAAAGAAAATTAAGTTTTCAATGAACTGTGATTTCAACAATTAAAAAAAGTGATAGTAATGCTAATTTTGCACGTGTTGAGTATTAACAAAACCCATTTCTCAGAGTAGCGTAATGATGAATGATGGCCTTTGGTTTATGATTGTAGCTACTTTTGGGTTATAGATGATGACGACGTATTTTCAAACGGATCAACTTTACTCGTCCCACCAAACCGTTCCGGAATTTTAGCTGGATCCACGTAAGTGTCGATGTCGTTTTTCCATTGGGCAAAATTCGAATAACAAACAATTTTTCCTAGTGTTCTAGGCGCCATAAATCCTTTGAGCAGGTTGAGAAATAATTGGAAGTAACTTGGGCAGTTTATTATGATTGCTCGATATAGAATTTCAGCATAAAATGCTTCATATGTAGCCTGACAAACAAATAAACGTATTTTTAATTTTCGAACGTCAAAATAAATAAATAATTGTTTTGGGAAAAAGCATTGTAACATCGATAAGTCAAACAGGAAACTCAAAAGTACTTACTGTCACTTGAAACCATTTACGCATTGCTAAAAGAAAAATATTTTTTTGTTTTTTAAATCGTAAACTTTGCAGAAATGATTTTGATCAACAAGCTTTACACATTTTGTGAATACCTGCCAAGCTAAGTATTTGTCCATATGGATAGTTACTTGCATCAGCGATAACCGTGAACTGCGTAATAGGAATTTCCCCTGGTTTCCTCTTTTCATTGTGCTC